>VXAC01002937.1:2054070-2102116 GCA_013399225.1 Rhipidura dahli | reverse complement strand
AAAAAAAAAAAGACAACAGACAACTCCATCTCTAGAAGAAAGCCCAAAGCAGCTTACTTCTCCTAACAAATAAAATAATATGCCCTGGGGTGGGGATGCACAGCAGTGGCAGTGTGGAGCCAGTCTGCAGAAGGAAACTGCTCCTTCACCATCTCCAGAGAGGACCAAGGCCTTGCAGAGCTTCTAAAGAGCTGAAGAGAGTTACCCTGGACTCTGTATGGAGCCAACACATTCTGTCTGACACTGCAAGCCCTGGATGATGCTCGGAAACCAGCAACAGCATGGCACAGCTTTTCTCCCTTGTGCTGTTTTGTATCTGACTACTGCAGCATTTTCTTTTACAAGTACTGTAGCAACGCATTTGCACCAAGATGAAACAATCATGCATATGAATTTGCAGTTCTCTGCAGAAGATATTAAAATTATTTCTGGACTGCTTTCCTATTCCAGACAAAATCTGGTTAAAGAAAATGAAATTTTCTATAAATCAGCAGAAAGCAAAAATAATTTATATTGAATCAGATAATGAGAAAATATACAGTAACAAAAGCAAAATGTCCCTTTTACCACCTCCCAGCAGAAAAGCCAAGGAACTCTCAATAATGAGAAAACTAAGGATCTTAATAAGGATCTCCTTTTTTTGCATGCTTTCTATGGATCACATTAAATTTCAGAGAGAGGAAGCATCTATGATTTTATTTTACCAGCTCTTTGGAAAAATAAGATGGATTTCTCGAGCAACAGGAACTCTTGAAATCTTTCATATCTTTTTTTCACAAATACATGCCTTCAGGGAGCTCTTCCTGCCCCTCTTTCAAGCCCAAGCACTGATATAAAAATCAAGAACTCTGGGACAGACAAACAGCAGATTCCCAGAAGCCCAAAGTCTATGAATATGGAGCTCTCTGACAAAGTCTCAGAACTTTCCAAAGAAGTTTGACTTTTATTTGCTGTAATTTAAGGTGAAACTGTTACAAGTACAACACAAGCAGTGAGAGGAGCGTAAGGTGCACTGGGCACTTGTAGCAACCTTCTTTAGCTTCTGTTAGCTCTGTACTAAGAGCTGCACTTTCCAAGCCCTGTTCACTACAGGGTTTGTATTAAAAATTAAAATAACAAAAATCTAAAACACTGCACAGAGCCAGTGTAAAAATAATGGTAATGGAGCATGTGTGCTCATTTAGTGCAGCTTTTTAAATAAGCATTAAACAAATTATGAACAGCAAACTACTAGCAAAGCAGTGAAATACTTGCATGACACTCTCCATACCACCTCTAGTTTATGCATTTTGGTCTGTTCTCTTATGAACCCCATTTTTAAGTATTCAACACCAACAAGAAGCTGATCAAGCTCTTCAGTTCCCTAAACACATGAATTTCAACCTGAAAGGAGGTCAAGGGAAGCCAGATGATGCAATCTTCATAGATTCAGAAAAGCTCTGGATACTGTCTCTCCCAGCATCCTTCTGGACAAAACGTCCATCACACAGGTAGATAAACATGTCATTCACTGGGTGAGCAACTGGCTCATGGGCTGGGATCAAAGGGTTATAGGGAATGGGGTGACATCAGGCTTGTGGCCCATTACTAGTGGGGCTCCGCAGGGCTCCATTTTAGGGTCAGGTCTCTTTCAGTATCTTCGTAAGCAGCTTGGATGCAGGACTTGAAGGCATACTGAATAAGTCTGCTGATGTTACTAAATTGGGAGGAGCTGTTGGCTGCTCTGAAAACAGAGACATCCTGAAGAGAGACCAGGACAGGATTCAAGAAACCTCTGGAAAAAGCTCCCAGCTGCATGGTAGGATTCTCTCAGGGCTGTCCTGTGCATTGCCAACAGTTGGACTTTGATAATCCTTGTGGGTCCTTTCCAACTCAGAATAGTCTATGATTTTATGAACATCCCAGCAGGGTAGGTTGCTGGCATCTACATTCACAGGAAGCAAAAAATCAGAGTAAAAAGTTATTAAAATTACAGTCAGGCTTCATTTGTGGCTCATGATAGACTGGAAATGATGTTACTGGACTGCACCAGCCCCTCACAGCTGGGTGCTCAATCTGACATCCGCCTGCACAGAACGAGTCAGTATGGCAGAGTGCATTCCCATCAGCAAACGTGTTATCACCGTGTGCTGCTCACTGATCCCCAGCTAGCAAATATTTAGAGAGCTCTGGGCAACCCAGTTTTCCATCAAGCAGAAAACCTGCCAAGCTTAGCCAGCACTGAGTGCTCTGTCATTAGGGGCATACCTTACTAAAGATTTAGAAATGCTAACTGCTGCAGTCCAAAGAGTAACAGTACCATTTATTCTTAGTGCAGCGCGCTTCTGAGCACAGTATCAAATGTCAGAAACTTTAATTTATATCTGATATAGAAGTATCCAGCTGGGCTGTCAAAATGAAGTTCAGTATTGCTTCCTAAGAACATAACTATGTTACTTGCAATATAAATCCACTTCTATGTTTGTTTCATATTTTTGTGCTCAGATATGTTTCTGAATTCAATAGGTCAACTCTGCAAAGTAACAGTGAGTTGCTGTTCATGTTTATTCCTATTCATACCAAAACATTCCCTTCTAAGGACCTGGCTCGTACAATGCTGAATCTTACGGTGATTCAGTAAAAGAGCAAATGGTCAGACTAGTATTGCATAACAGTAGTTCTCAACAGTTAACTCAAAACAATTTACACTTATTCTAAGAAAAGAGCTAAGAGAACAGAAAGAAAACAAGTGAAATCACTTCCTGAAGATGTTTGAGCTGGTCAGTGGTAGAAGAGGCAACAACAGAAATTTAAACCTGCTGCCTCTTCTTTCAGCATTTAAGTGACCATAACAAGCACTAATACGAGCTCTCTCTTCTTAGTGCCACTTTTCCACAGCCAGCATAAACCAAAGCAACTTGAAAGCCTCAAGTTAAAGGACAACACTAAGTCAAGAGTAAAGTGCACATGTATAGCAGTTGCCACTTCTCTTACTGACAATATGAGGTCCAAACCTCAGCTCATTACATCGAGGGCCACCTCCAAGATGTAAGCAGGCCCTGCTGCTGTTTTCTGACTTAGCTATCCTGACTACAAGCAATAGTTCAGTTGAAAGGATTTAAGAGGATAATAAGCAGAGGCTGATCAGCTGCCCATAAAAAAAAAAGTTCAGCATTTCTAGACAAGCAGAGGAAAGACAAATTTCGATGTAGGTGTTGTAGCAGGTCTTGCAACATCATAGACACTTTCTTCAACATGTCATCACTAAAGTGTGACTAGCAGGCCATGTTTAAAATCTTGACTTAAAATGTGGGATTACTACATCCTTCTTTGAACACAAGTACTCCTAAGACATTATGAGGGAGGACAAAGATTGCACCTGTATAAATATTTTGCATTTCAGGGTAACATTAGCATTGCAAAAGCATTCCATTTCCTGGACAGGAACAAGAAAATCAGGAAATTTTATCCAAAAGTTTGGAACTCAAAGTTGGCTAATATAGCAAAAAGTTTACATGCTTTTTTTTTTTTTTCAGCCAGCTGTGGTATGCAAAAGCTGTTTTGTTTACTCAGTTACGGTAGGCAGGCAAATTGCCAAATTCAGTCTTGTGCCTGTCCTTTCAATTCTTCCATAAATATGGCTACGACTAAACCACATACCATTTGTTCAGATCTTCATCAGGAACCATTCATCACTGGAATTTTCACCAGCATTGAAGGGAAGCACTTTGCCATTGGCACCATTCTACTTCCTTTAACATACTTCTTGGGTTTACATCTAATTTTTAAAAGTAATAACAACAGATGAAACTTGAACTTTCTGTTGGCACTGTGACAAAATCTTAGCCCTTTCAACCATCCATTCAGCTCTGGTTTCTATTTCTCAGAGCACTTCCATGTAGATCCACCATGACTTCAATGACAATCTTACTGTGTTTGCAGTTGCATTTATGAACCCTAGCACTGTCTCAGAAAGCATTGCTATAACATTAACAATGTACTAAGATAGATATAGATATAGATATACATATATTTATATATATAGTCAAATCCTAGGTAGAAAGTGATGGGAAGGGACAAGGGCATAAAATCAGAGCTGCTTTTGTAACAAGACTAGGTTGTCATATATAAAACTGAATTATGAAACTTTTTTTCTGCATTGATTTCTGACTTAAGAAACAAACTATGCCTGAAAGTTTGTGGCAGTGTCTGGCTTAGCAGCAATCTGAAGCCAGGGCTTCAGTAACTGTGAGTGATGCAATCCATCCTGACAAAGCACTGAAGCCAAGAGTCCTTCACCACTGCTTTGGGGACCACAGAGCAAGGCACACTGTGACACCTGGACATCATCTCAGACCAAGTGGCTCCTAGATCTATTTCCTAGGACAGATGGAACACTCCCTTGAACATCCTCCAGAAAAATTCATTCATCCTTTGAGAAAGACACACATTATAAACACAATAAATTGCAGATGAACAAGAAACAAGAACACGCCAAAAAGTATATTTAACAAAGTTTTGCATTTAGCAGAACAGGTGAGTTTTTCCTAACTAATCATCTTGTTCCTCCTTCCATCACAGATTTCCAATATGCATAAAATTTGAAATTAAGTAAGCTAGTCTTGTTAAAAGGATATATCATGCCACATTCAAATTAAATTTTCTGGAGAATCAGTGTGAAAGAAAATATATTTCCAAACCTTTTTCATGTGAAGTAGAATTGTCAGTTCTCTAGCCTTCATCGGAAGCCTGGTCACCTTCACGTCTCTCCACAGGGAAAAAGAGAGACACCATCCAGGAAAAAAAAGAGCTGCTCTTCATGGTTTTAATAAAATGTTCAGGAAATAAAGATAACCATAAATATCTGATAAAATACTCCAAGACTGTAAGTCAAGACTGTAAAGCTGTAAGATTTCTACTGTTCAAAACAGCTGAAATCTTTGCAGGCCTCATGCAAGTAACTGGTAAGATGAGCTTTCAGTGATGGTATTTCTGACAAAACTTTCTGGTCTGCCTGGAGGTCAATGTGCATTTTTTTTAATCCAGAGTCAGTTAAACATGGCCTGAAGGCTATGAGAACAGAGTTATCTTGATTGAAAAGCTCAAAGGGGATTGAGTCAATTTGTAGTTGCTGAATTTTTCTTTTAAAGATCCTCAGACTTAAGAAACTGCACTGGGTGGCAATTAGGATTCATAAAAGTATTTGAGCACCTAGTGAACACTAACAATTTCATTACCAAAATTTGAACAGTATAACTGATCCATTGCCAAAAAACACATAGCATTTTTGTTGACAGTTTTGAAAGATTTCTTGGCCTCAGTCTCACTCACAAAATATGGGACAAAAAAACCCCAAACCACCAAAACCTTCAACTAATTCAAATACATGATCAATACTAGCAAGGGTCTAGTACCCATATCAAAAGGTCATTGTAAAACAACTTTGTCCAGTATATTACACAGGTCTGAGAGTTTTCAGATCTTCATACCTAGGAGCGTAGGAAGAACTACAGAAGAGCTGAGTGAAACTGCTGAGTAACCTCTGCCCTGCAGGAAAGCACTGCACTTGATACTACTTAAGAGAGCTACCCTTTGCTCAACAGAAACAAAATATGTTTAAAAATTATTAAGCAGAATAATTTTTAAACATAAAGGGCAAGAAAGGTGGAGTAGGGGAGAGAGAGGCAAGGGAGAGAAAGGGAGAAAGAAGAAGTGCCTTCAAACACCAAGTTGTCCTACTTAACAAACAAATTAAGAAATTGAATAAGGACTGGTGGTTTGACTTGTAAGACATCCCAGGGCCTCAGATGCCACACTCTTCCTAAACAGGCCATGCACATGTGGTGGGGCATGAAGGCACAGTAAGCTAGTGAATAGCAAGCTGATGAGAAACTTTACAGATCACTACCTCTTCTTCACCAATTCCCAAACATACTCATGGATGCTTTCAAAGTGAAGTAAATAAGCATGTTTGCAAAGGGTCTTCCTGCACTGCTCCTGGAAAGGCAGCTAAGGCTCTGTGAGCTCACACCTTACCCCACCACACTGGGTACTACCTTGCCTGGGCAGAAGGGCACAAAGCACTAAGATCAACCAGCACCACAGAACACAGGAAAGAAATTCTTATATTAAAATATCTTTAATTCTGAAAACTTATTTGCATGGCAGGGTCATTCCTGTGAGGGCCATCATAAGAAGCTGTTTGTACTGATCAGCTGGATACAATTGCTACAGACCAGAAACAGCCCCTCGTGCTTCCACCTCATCTAATTCACCTCCAGGGTAGGAAGAGGTATGAAAAGGTATAAACGTAATACTTCATAGGTATTAAGTTTCAGACATTCTGGTGGTATCCACTATACTGGAACAATATCTTCATACTTTTTTAAGTAGAAAAAGCCCTCCAAATGTTCTTCATAGTGATCTCAACATATCTCCAGTACTAGCAGTAAGCACTAAGTAACTAACTGAAAGGAAATGAGACAGTAATGATTTGACAAGTCAAGCTCCTTTAAGTCTTGGTAACACCTAGTGGGCACTTTGACTGTATAGGAAGTCATGTGTCTATACCCTTCATCCTCACAGTTCAAGGAGAGAAAGGTTTATTATGTACCCAGCCAGCCCACAAATAAGGAATTGCTGCCATGCCAAAGACAAACAATGGATACAAACATCTGTTCAAAACCAATGGGTTTCTTATGTTGCAGTCAATAACACAAATAAGTACAGAAGCAGGTTGTTTTGCATAGACATGCATACTCCCAGTTGTACTGAATGACATATACATGTCAGAGGTCTGAATTAGATCAAGGGAAAAGGAAATGTAACATAAGATAGGTATCACCTTTGGCAAGATAGGCATTCTTGATAAATCCACTAACAACTGAAACACAAAAACATTTCTCAATAAACTAAGTAGTGTTAACTTTGCAGTAGTCAAAAGCATCTAAACCTGAATCTTGCTTACACAGATTTCACAAGGAAATTAGCCCACACTTGAAGCATAAGTAATAAGTAAATCTTGTCATTTACTAAGCATGACTACCCCATCCTTGGCAGGTTATGCAGAGGTCAGCAGACACCAGCAGTGCATCTTCAGCCTTACAAGAAAATCATCAGTTTTTTCTCTCTGAGTAGATGACAGCTTCACAACAGACATCCATCACCAAAGAAGTCATCCGTAAGGTTTGACCAGCAGGCAGAGCCCAGCACTTGATGTAGTGCCAATGAAGCCAACTGC
Source organism: Rhipidura dahli (assembly GCA_013399225.1). Taxonomy (NCBI): domain Eukaryota; kingdom Metazoa; phylum Chordata; class Aves; order Passeriformes; family Rhipiduridae; genus Rhipidura; species Rhipidura dahli. The sequence goes on along the minus strand of VXAC01002937.1, from coordinate 2,094,897 downwards.
TGCCTCTGATGGAGAACACCAAATGTTCATGGTCATCCTACTCACAGCCTTTGAGGGACCAGCCCATTCCCACACCGCCTCTTGAGCAATACACGCTTCTGGTAAACCCGCTGTCACTCACAATACTGCAAACAATACCCACTGTGTTTAAGCCACAAAAAACCTAAACCACTACTACACACCTGAGGGAACTAAAACACAAAGGTAAGACGTGTCTTGCACAACTACCTAGTCTATCATACATCACTTTTCTCTTTGTAGAGGTAACAAAGATGCCTCTTCAGAAGAGTTTACTGACACCACCATATGAAAAAAGCCACTGCCAATGCCCACTGCACTTCTGCTGTGCTGATGGTTGGGTTTAGATTCTTTGGTGCAATACAAATTAAAAACAGAAAAAGCATTTCACAAAATTACATGCATGGAAAATTCATACTTTGAGACAACTTCATTTCTCTTTTCTTATTTCAGACATATTGTTTGTATGAAGTAGAAAGGAACTTTTGAGAAGAGTCTAAGAATTACCTACGAAGAAAAAAATCCAGAAAATTTATTTTTAGATGCTGATCCTTTTCATATTGACACTCTTGTTCCATGCTAACTTCTTTGTCTAAGAGGAGTTTATCCAATTTTCAAATGGATTATACAAATTTTTTAAAAAGGACCATAATATTTAGGTTGGGAATATTCCTAAAATAAATTCTCAATGCTTGAATTTCTTAATACCCACATCTGTATTGTGAAAATAAGGTTCCCTTCTTTTAGCATTCTTAATACTTTGAAAAATTAAACTATCTTCTTTGGAATCATCTTCTCAGAGTTGAAAGAAAGCTGATGGAAGCACTTCTGTTAACTATAGTAGACTGCAACATGTTCCATAGGTCTACACACAGAGAGTGACAGACCTCCACTTATGCCTGAGCCCACATTGGATCAAAGTAAATGAGAATGGGGACATTTCTGACCTAGTACCAACTAACCTTTACAAAAGTTAGAGCCATACAGACATTGTCCTTCCTAAGCAGTAGACATGCCTTCCACAGCTTTACTGTTCTGAAGACCAAAGTGAGTATGATCCCCACCTCCATGCTGTTTAAAACCAGCAAGCAGGGAAGCTATTGGAGTCCTTATCAAGGGTATCTGCATTTCAGATAATCAGTCTGCCAGCAGCACCACACTTATGCAATTCAAGGCACCCAACAATTATTAAGGGCCCAGGAAACATACTCAAGCCACCCACGAAGGATAGAACAACAAGGAAACACGTATAAAGAAAGTGATGTTTACAGCACAGGTTAACATGAACATCAGATGTTGTACTGAGCCACAACCCTGAAACTTCTTCAGACTCTGTGTGTTCATACTGTATTTCCACTGTAAGAGCTTTAATTATCATAAGTTAATCACATCCCCGAGGCATTACAACGCAACAGGCAATGGCGGATGCCTCTAATCCCTCTGGGGTATAATTATTTCATAACCACTACATATCAGGGTTACCTGATTGCCATTATGGAAAATTTTATACTCTCTCCTTTATCAACCAAGACTTTTAAAATTAAATACATCTCTGACCTATTTTACACAATCCAAATTTTTTCCCTTAAGAGGCAGTGTAGGACTTTGTTCTTTTCTTCAGACAGCAGACAAAGGCTAATCTCCCTCCATCCTCTTCCCCCCATCTCCCCCCACTCTTCATGGCACATCCAGCACAGTATAAACTATTTAGAGGCAGTACTTTTGAAGGTGACAGACTTTGAACAGAGATTTGTTCACTGTTTGATGTAGGAAGGATTATGATCCTCAGCTCCACAATGAGAATTCTACAAAAGACTTGTTGCTGTAAGAAACCAGGGTCAAATACATGCAGACGTGTATTCAGCTACAGCTTATCACCTTTCTGGTGGAAGGGATTTTTTACATCATGATTTGTTTCTCTCAAGTTGTTTCCATCTAAGATAAAGCAGGATGTGGATCCACAAGGGCTTTTTTTTATTTTTAAGCTCTCTTTGCTTTGTCCATTTTCAATCTCAAAATCCTAAAAGAAGTATCACCAAAAGAAACATAAGCAAAAGAAATTTAAGAAATTTTGCTTGTAGAATAGACTTTTCTATTTTTAGAGACTGCCAATGGCAGATGAAAATGCCGTATTTCTCACTAAGAAAGACCAGGTTGGGAGCACAAGGAACTTTAGAGAATAAAAGACAAATGAATTCTCCTTTCCTCTCCCAGACCCTGGCAGAGTACCCCAGCAACTTCTCAAATTATACCCCAGCCTCTGAATAGGAACAACGAGGACAAACTCAAGACTTAAACCAGGGCAGTGCCATTTCTAGGTCTCTTCAGTACCCACCCATGCAGACCTTGAAGAAACTTCAAGACAAAAAATCGCAATGACACAGTTCCCACACTGACACAAGTAATAATCGACTAGAGCCACAATTGGCAGTGCTCTCATGGCCTTGGTGGGGCTGAGATTAGGCACTGTTCAGACGTGAGCAGAGGAGAATGAATTAGACTGCATTTGATCTGATGATGGAAACCTTGCTAAAAATACCATTCTTTTACTTAAACTTTAAAGATCTCAAAACTTGTAAAAGTGTCAGGCTTTCCTCTCTCCATTTAACAAGTCAGAGGTCCTCATGCATTTGTTTTGTTGAGTACACACAGAAGATAACAGCAAAGAATAAGTAACAAAAGCAAAGGGGTGAAATAAAAGGGGGGAAAGTACATTTCAGACTGAGTCTGCTTGCTCAGCTAGAAAGCAGGCAAGAACATTGCTGCTCCTTGGCAGAAGCAACAGAATAATCAATATAATTGTAAAATGTCATCAGATGTCATACACCTCAGCCAAGTCCTACAGTATCCACCATTTGATTTTGCATGCTGACTCTAAAGAAATGCTTTCCCTTGCACCACTTTTTTTCTTCAGTGTATTTTATTTGTGTTATGTTAGTTTTATAAATACTGTATTTGCATTTACCAATTTTAAAGCATTTATTTAGACATTGAGGAGATCTTAATTATTCAGGACCTTAAGAGTTCTGATTTTCAAAATCAACACTCTAGAGTCTCCTTTCAAAACTCAATTAGATCTCCAAGGCATCACTTTTTTACAAAACCTGGATATCTAAATAAAAACTTGGGGGCTGAGTTTTTCAGAGCGCTGTTTTAAAATTCTGGCTACAGGATAAACCTTCATCTCTTTCGCTCTACTGCTGGTTTAAAGTGACACCCAAAGAGTTTAGAATAAGCTCTGCAGCTCAGTTGCCAAGCTCTCTCCTTTCAGGATGACTGAAGCAAGATGAGAGGCAAACCATTGCTGGGAAGGTAATTTGCCTGCACCAATTCTTCTGAGGTAAACTCATTAGATAGGAGAAAATTTTTAAAAATTTGCCTGCAGCTCATTGTTTTCTTCAAGATATTTTTAATAAGCCTCCTATAGATACACTATGCTAAGATTTCAGATAAATTGGGGCAATAGAGACAAAGATGTCATTATTTTAAAAATAATGATATGTAATGTGAACTATAAAGCAGGCACCTTTAGTAAACTCTGTTAAAGTTGGAAAAGGGATCTATCCATGACTCTCTTAAAAGTCCTTCAATTTTTTGTTCTTAAGTGACTTCTTGATGTATTTCTATAAATATTAAAACAAAATACTGATCTCCTTGATAATGGAAACATTTTCTTTAAGATTAATGACCAAAACAGGGAAGTGCTTGAGTTCCCTGACTTGCAAGTCCATAACAAAGTAATGTTAGTGCTGTTTCATTACTGGGATCAAGCATGGTGGGAGGGGGCCAGTTTTAGCTACTTAAACACATTCCAAAAAACAGCAGAATTGATAGCCATCTAAATCATGAAAACTGAAGGTCTTATCTTTCAAATGACTCCACTTACACAGAATTATAAACACCACTCTAGAAGCCTGAAAAGTGGGTTTTCTCCTCTGATTTAGTTGACATTGTTTCTTTCTCCTTGAATGGAGTAAAAATGAAGACAGCTGGTCTGGACAGGAAGAGATCACACTGATAAAAAATAAACAATTCAACAGACTATATGTATATATAGCCTTCAACCTGTAATTGCTTGGAGTCTGGCACTGAAAGGGTAAGGAAGAAAAAACCCATATTTCCATTTCAAGAAGCAAGTGCTAATCAGAATGTCCTGATTTGGTGGGGCTGCCATTGTGAAACACCAACACTGCAACACCTGAGTTATGTGAATCACTGTGCCTGTCAGTCTCAGAGGAGACTGATGGACTGGTACAAAATGGAAACTAACCATCTATTGTAAAATACAAACAAACATGAAGGCAAACCTCAACAGAAGGAAAACTCACAGATGTTTGGTCAGAGGACTTTGAATTCAAACACTGGCACAGTAAAACTTCCACCAATATTTTAATTCTTTGAAGAAGGAGGAAAGTAAAAAACAGAAAGCAGGTGTTGGAACTTGGCATTGCCTCTTTCTAGTTGCACACCTCAAGGCAGCTCAGGCCCAGTTCAAACTGTAGGAGAAACATGTATCCGTTTCCTCTAGAGCACAAGTTCTCATTTAGAATTATAAAATATATAATTTCAAATATATATATAAATATAATTTCATACTATATGCCACTGAAGAGCAAGGACTCAGTAGAACATGCAGGAATATTTAAGACCTAAGGGAGTACATACACCTGCTGGCTGCTAAGCAGTAGGGATAATGAAGAGGAGATAGCTGGTAGAGGGCAACTCCACAAGCCAAAAGGCTGGTTCAGAAACAGAGTAAATTAATCCCAGTAAGCCACAACTGTTTGCTCCACTGGCTTTAAACTGCAGTTCCACAAACCATAGTTATTCAAAACACAAAGATAATTAAATTTTCAGATTTCTGTTACCACTACACAGGAGACAGATGGTCAAATTAGCTATGTTTTAAATTTGCGTAGCAAAAAGAATATAAGCTATTTTTTATATCAGGATTTCAGTTCATTTTTCATTTGATTTGTAGTTCTATAGGAATACAACAATGCTTTGTTTTGCTTTAAAAATTACATCTTCATGATAAACCACATGCATATCTCAAGTAATAAAAAACATTATGATCCATGAGGAGGCAAATGCTACTCTCAGTTTACAAGACAGTTGTAATTAAAGTATTACAAGTTTCTCCCCTGGGGATGGGGCTCCTTCCCCCCAGTTTGGAACCAGGACTGAGTTCAAGTCAGGGGCCATTAGGGTACTGTGGCTGTAAGTGCTGTACAGGCAAAGGCAGAAAGGACATTCCTCTTCTAAAGAATAGGCAGAAGATATGCCAGAGGGGATGTAGTAATGCTGACAGACTTTTGCAGAGTTGTTTTCCATTTTGTCTTTTTTGTTTTGTGGGTTTTCTTAATCCTTTAGAAGTTAAGGCTTTCAGCCCAAGTAAGACAGGGCAAAAAGAAGTATCAGATGGAAGAGAATGAAGGGAAGTGGTTGCAGACAAGAAGCTGTAGAAGCAGAAAAATATATGCAGCAGGAACTGAGTAGCTTAGCTTTGACAGAGCAAACCAACAGGTTAAGGGCTGGACTTAGCCTGCTTAGACACAAAAAGATACAAATACAGGGAGCGATGTCTTCAATTTATTAATACAGATTTATACTGGTCATTAAAAACAATGAGGGGGCTGTGCCAGGGGACAGAGCTGCTCCTGAAGTGCTGACCCGGAGCCCCACCCAAGGGCCTGCCTGCAGGGCCAGTAGAAGCCAGACCTGGCACTTGGGGCAAGCTTCAGTTAGGGTGGGCTATTTACCTAGTCAGTCATCTGATTCTTCAAAACTTACAGCAATGTTATTATTACCTTAAGTTGATAAGATTATACCCTGTAAGTGCAGAAATGCTTTCATGCAATACGATTATGACTTTATTTTAATTCCAGGATGATGGCTCTAGAGGAGCATCTTCATTTCATTTTTGATATTTTTATAGTGTCTTGGTTTTCCCTGGCATCAGAACAGAAATAAATGCCAAAGCCTTCTCAAAAACAAAACATGAGTTATCTTCTGGCAAACTGTACTAGCAAGAAGTCGTGACTGAGAGAGGATGGGAATGATACAGGAAAAGCAGTACTTTTAATAGTTTTCATTGAACGGACTGAGGCAGAGTGAAGTCAACTGAACTGAAGTAAGGAAGAAAAACAGAATCCCAGATCTGTGAAATTTCTCTCTGCTACCTACATCACAGGATATTTCTCCCTGTCTTTTCAAATATGATAAATCCTACACATATATTCATATCCTGTGCTTATGCAAAACCCTATGCATATAAAATGCATGCTACACACACATATATACATACTTCTATGTTTTACATGCAAAATATTAATATTGCCCACATGTATACAGCATTTACCAATAGAGGACATTTTCTATACTGCTTATATCTAACAGTTCAATGGTTACTACTCTTAAATCTCCTTTTCCTGGTTAGCTTTCTACCATATTAATATTCAGGAACTGCATATAGAGGACCTAGGTTTATATAATTGAAAAAAAATTCTCCCAGTCTTCTGCTGCAAAATTATGGAATGAATTTATACCACTGCTGGACATTACTAGAAGGATTCAACAATCAAAGAGAAAATAATTTTATAATGTAAAACAAATTAGAATGATCTCATTGAATGACACCAGCAGCTGCCAACCCCTTCCCACAAGGTGAGACAGAATAGGCAAGAGATAGTAGAAGGTGCTACAGCCTTTATTTTCTCAAGTCACTTCTGCCCATTTTCAGAAGTGTACCTAGAGAACCAGGTTGGCCAGGAGGGAGGACAGAAGGGCCTTTCACCTGCAGTCCCCTCCAGAACAGGCTGCTACGGTCACAAAACCTCCTCAGATCTCACATCCTGCCCCTCTGGTAACACAGTCGCTGCAGCACTGCCCTTCTAGTGAAATCTTCTCTCTCTAGCATTCAATCCTAGCTTCCTAAACTGTAATTCCCAGCCCATGTTCTTTGTCACATCATCTGGTTTTACCAAGAAGAGTTTGGCCCCTTCAGCTCTGTAATTCCTCTTCAATCCTCTGGAGGCTGCAGTTGAATTTCCTCTTGCTCAACAAGCTAGCTCCCAGTGTGCCTTCGTGGGACATATGCTTTAGGCTCCTGATCATCTTGGTAGCCTGTGCTTTCAGGCATGAAGCTCTCCACTGAACCAGCTTTACCTTCCTTGTGGTGGCAGATCTCAAGTTTCAATAATCATATTGTCCTAACTTTAGAAAACACTCAAGAATATCACAGTTCCTACCATACCCAATGTGGCCTCTTGGTAAAAACAGACTTTGACTTTTTCACTTGTCCTTTTCATTTACAGCTGCCACTCAAAAATAAATATAACTCAGAAAACATCAAAACACACACACAAACATACACACACAAGTTTTTCTTCATTAAAAAAAAATGTTTCAGGCAAAATCCAGTGACTCTTTTCATTTGTAGCAGCTCAAGTTCCGATCAAAAGCTTGCTGAAGGCAAGGGGAATATAGCAAATGACTCAGTTTTTGGGTAGAGACATTAACAATCCTAAAGACAACTCAATCGTAATTAACATTTTTGCAAGGACAAGTCCAATTAGTAGATAGGAGAACTCCAAAGCAGGTATGGTGTGCCTCAGAAGCTCTGCTGGTAATACACTGGGTAAGATAAATCCCTTGCTCAGTACAGTATTAAGGCATCTCTCAGACTTTAATGTCAGCTACTGACTGAATATTTGCTTTTTTTAATGATAGTAAAGGTATCGGTCCCAGCATCTGGGACAAATTCCAATTTGAGTTACTACATTCTGATCCAGCTGAATCTCTCTACAGCACCTTCAGACACACTTTTTCAGCTTTTAATATTAAGCAGTTTCCAGCTCTGAGCGCTACACTTACTCAAGCAAGAGTGGCTGAATTTCAGCAGTCTATGAAATTATTATCTACAGAAAAATCTCTAGAAACATTATGGGTATTTATTTCATTTTAATTTGAACCCATGAGTTAGAAAGAAGCCCCATTCTATAGAGATACATCCAATTCAGCAAACTTAGCTTTAATTTTTTAACATTATTACTACTAAATTACTTTTCTCTGAAATTAGAGTGGGTGGAAGCATGATATTAATTTTGTCTGAGACTAAACTACATACTAAAAGACTGGCCACTTTAATTAGTTCAGCACTCCCAAAATCATTACCACCAAAAAAAAAAAAAAACCAAAAAAAAACCAAAACAAAAAAAAAACCACAAGAGGAAGCAAAGAATAAGCTGGAACGCCATATCCCTAATTTCCTCTGTAGCTTCATATTGCAAATTTGATGTCAAAAATATTCGCTCAATCAGCCACAACAAGGCACCCAAATGTGGTTTTTGAACAAACAACACGAATCATAAATAAAAACCTAATAACTTAAAATGCAGATGACAGAACAGAGATAGCAGTGTGACTAAGAGGGAGAAAAAGCACAAGTGGTATAGAAGGCAGAAGACAGTTTATTTACCTTGATCAAAATATCAAACCTTCCACCCCATTCCCAATATTAAAAAGCCACCCTTTGTCTCCAGCATCACCACAATGTCAAATTCCTCAACTGCCCTTCAGCATGTTCACTACTCAGAGACTGCAGCACAAGCTTTTTGCATTTATTTTTATTTGCAGCTTTGCTCCGAAAGGCTCTGTTGACAGAGTCTCATTATCAGCACTACTGATGGTGTTAGTATTACTGATACTTCAGCTGTCTTGCATACAAATAAATAGTACCAGCTTTTTATTCCCGAGGACTTCACACATTTTCACTGCAGTACAGGCACAGAGCAGATTTGTGTAAAAGCTGAAAGACCCGTGAGCTTTAAAACGGGTCCCCAGCTTACCCACACACCACCCAGGAACCAAATCAGGCACAGATGGACACTGAGGTCAGCAACAAACACGCAGACTAAGTAGCCTCCTGGATCCTCCTATTCCTATGCCACAACTATTTACAAAGATCCTCCTGCACAGACAAGCCAGAGGAAGCAGAGACAAAATGTGCATGTCCTAAGCTGACATTCCCTACACCATCTCAAAGCAGGAAAAGCCACTGACCTCAGTTTCCCTTCACTTGCACATAAGATCTCAAGACAGTAACTTCGAAGGTGCAGCTGGGAACACCAGCACAAGCTCTGGCTGGGCTTCACACACATTTCCTTCAGCTGCCTGCCCTGGGAGAGCCCTTGCTGCAGCAACAGAGTAACCATTATGTTTAAGTAATAGATTTGACGCTAGCAAATATTTCCGCTTTAAGAATGAGCAACTGTAGGATGCAATTTAATCAGGACATCATCTATCCGGTGCATTCCCAAAGAAGCAAATCCAACAAATTATTCTTTTCTCTCTTTTTGAAAGACAAGGGGGAAAAAAACACAATGAAAAGGTTACAAAAATCCATTAAAGTAAGAGATCACTGACTTTTGCATCAAATTCTTTATGCATTGGACACAGACCTTGGACAACGATATCACAAAAGCATTACCCATCTGGGATTTCCAATGCCTCTAAGAATCCTTGATTTAACAATCTGACAGTTTTGAGACATGTTTTAGAAATCACGACAACAAAACCCCCAAAAAGTCAGATGCATAAATTGAGGTCACTGTATCCCAAATGACTAAACCAGAGTGATCTAATATTCATACTTTCCCTAGAGTATGTCTCTTTGGTTTTGAGTGCCGTCTTGAGACTCCTTGGCAGAGAGGAAGACTACGGAGCGTAGCTGAGCAGCTCTCTCGCCTGAACTGCTCTCAAGACAGCACTTTGATAACAGGAAGAGACAGGACTCAGGAGAACATATAAATATCTTATAAGGTGCTGGAACACTCAGTAATTAATTTTTCATCAAGGAGAAGCTTTTATTTCAGCAATGTGTAAAAAATAAATTTCTAATTCCATACCCACTGTCTGGCTACTCATGCTCTGGCCCAAAGTAATAGCAGAAACAGAAGAGTCACAATTAAGAAACACATATTAAAGAGGCCAAGAGCCCCTGCTTTCACTTAACCTAATTTCCACAGCAATATATGAGGAGAGCTGTATTTCCACTACAGAACTCTGTGGAAATTTTTTTCTTTCTGTGTGAGCCTAAGAGAAAAAGAGCACTCTGGATTTAATTAGGACAAGAAGAGGGGGGTGAAAGATCCTGAAAGCTTTACCTGCTTCAGCACAGACATGCTTTTATTGTTCTGAAGTCTGAGGTAGGTTAAACAAAGCACAAAAGCATTAGTGACACCAAATGGAAATGTCCTACTCTGATGGGAACAGTATATCAAAAGGTTCTCTGAGCCAGAGTCAACACACAATCTGATGGGAAAAAGCATGTTCCTCCACCTCTCCTCTCCTTCCTGAGCACTGATTTTTCCTGAGACTCTTTCTACACAATTTTAACCCATCTCTTCTGGCTTTATTGCTCTTCCAACATGCAAGGCCACTTGCCCTGTTCCAAGCTCTTTTCTGTGGTCTCGAGTAAACAATTAGTAATAGCCTAAATTAGCTCCATGACCTGCTGTGTTTGGCAAGATCCAGAGGACAGCTTCGGACATGAGCCTAAATCATTTGCTACACATTTCCACTTTTAGCCAGGAAGCCACAGGGAAGATAATCTGTTTCTTGTGATGATTCTGGAAAAACTTCCAAGATCAAGAAGTCATTTAACTGGAATATGAATTAAAAACACATTGAGGTTCCCCAGTCTCTTGATGTTACTAGAAATATAATAAAAATTAAGTTCCCACACCTGTCCTCTTTCATTTCCTAAAATGTAAAAGGTATTTGTTAAAAAGAAAAAAAAGTCATGGTAGGAAGGAAATATGTCAAAAGAAATCAGGAGTCAAGCTATGTATCTCATGCCACAGGATTGGGTTGAAATTCCTGCCCTCACTGAGGAGGCAAAAGAATCTAAATAAATCTAAATGTTGGGTGGGAGCATTGCAATACTTAAGCTAGTCTTGGTCTCCATTTCTGGATTTGATAAACATACCACCAGAAACCAACAAGACTTCCTAAACAGTTTCTTTAAATTAAAAAAAAAAAAAAAACCATTCACATCCCCAAACAAATGTACCTTTCAGCATTTAGTTCCCCTGTAAATTACAGAGCCATTTTATAATAACTCAACTATTTGTTCAGCTGCTTACAAACTTACTAAGCTAACAATGAACAACAGTTCTTATTAAACATTTCAGATGTTTTCTTCAAAGGTCTCATCCGTAGGAACCCAGGAAGATAATACTGATTTCCATTAGGTAAACATTTTGTCAGCAGTAATTTAAGTTTTGTACACTAAGCATTCCAGAGACGTAAAAAGACATTTCTTGGATCAGATTTCAGCACTCACAATGAATGTGTACAGCCTAAGGCAGCAATGTTCCAAGGAAAAAACCAAAGCAACAAACCCCAAACTTAGTAAATGCATGTGGACACAGTGAGGTCACTGGACTACTGAGGATGCAATGTCATAAAACAGATAAAACATACAGGGCTCCAGGTAAAAGCAGCCACATTGCCTGTCACCTTCTTGCTCATAACAGTTACAAACTGGCAGTGGAACAATCCTTTTTCAGCAATCCCAAATCACTTTGTTAGGCATTTACCACCATACTCACCCATTCTATTCAGTTGATGGAGGTGTTTTTCTCCGGGTTTTGTTTTGTTGTTTTGGAATTTTTTTTTTTTTGTCTTTTTGGTTTGGTTTTTTAACATCAAAGGTAGCTTAATGAAGCTTTGGCTTCCTGGCTGTCAACAACACAGACAACAAGGGGTTCCCTCTGCACCTCACAATCTCCTGTTACAATCTAGGGTTGGGGTTTAGCCTTTCAAGAGCTCTCCTTAAAACTGCCTGAAGTGAAATTGCAAGATAACTTTAGATATGGGTATTATTTTTATCCAAACTGCTGAGCACAGGGGGGACAAACAGAACACCTAAGAAGCCTCTTCAGAAGTTAACCATGGTGAGGTGTCTCAGGAGCCAGAGGGATTCCTTTGTGCTGAAGGGGCTCTCTTCCCTTCTAAGCCACTGATTTCCCATGGAATCAAACTGTCAGTGTTCCTCTGAATACAGAACCCAAAACCATCAGAGCCAAGACAGACTGGTACTGTCTGGACATCTCAATTCATACTAATTCAGGGTCTCCAGGATAATTTCTTTTGCAAGCAAGGGGTATCTGCCTGCTACAAAATCAACCAGAATGAATTGATTTCCAATAGACCCAGCAAAAGGTAGCAAAATATAATTGTTTTCTTACTCTTTGGATCACATCTGGCTGTGAGGTGTAAGACTAGAAGCTAAAAACATCACCTCCTCTCTCTTTACAATCTCCATCTATTAACCAGTTTACCATCCCAAGGATTTTACTTGCCCTATTCAAAATATTCTTGAAGTGGCACAGCTGTCACAGAGAACATTGCTTAACTGCCATAATAAATATGATAAAAATTAAGACACTATGGAGAAAATAATTAAAGTAATGAAGCCAGTGTTTCCATTCCTGCATGGTTTTGTAATTCATTTAGAAAGAAGCATCTGAGCTGCTTGTCCTTGAATGCCCCGGGAAGCTTTCTGCAACTTGACATATTTAAACGGTTTCTCTGGTCACAGACTCTATTTCTTAGTACTTCATCTGAATGCATCAGAATCAGGGGTTTAAAGCTTTGTCCCCCATGGGGTATATACCCCAGTATATGACCATGTCTCTTTTTCATTGTTCTCCCTTAGCCTGGCAGATGAACTCAGTGCTATTGAGACAACAGTGGCCTAAAAGGCACTCAACCTTCAGTTAATTTTCACCAACTTAAAATAGCTGCACTGTGAGAATGGCCAGATTGTCAAATGAAACAGTTAAGAGAGAAAAAAAAAAAGGCAGGAAACTGCAAAATGGAGTAGAAGCATGTAGCTTCTGTGTGCCTTCGCCCAAACCTCTGAGGTGACTCAGGGCCGCATTCTATGGCCAAATGTTTCTCAAACAAATCAAGTTTATTCAATTAAAAGCAATTAACGTCATCTACAGACTACATTAACGCTTACATGCAGCCCACAGTGGACTCAAATATTTCTAAGACTGCTGAAAAACTGCTTTAAGAACTGGGATTATTTACTCTGGAGAAGAGGAGGCTCAGGGGTGGGAGACAGACTTCATTGCTCTCTACAACTACGAGGCTGTAGCCAGGTGGGAGTCAGTCTGTTCTGCCAAGTCTCAAGTGACAGGACAAGAGGAAATGGCCTCAAGTTGTGCCAGAGGAGGTTCAGATTAGATATTTGAAAAAAAATATTCACGGAAAGAGTGGCTAGGCATTGGAATAAACTGCCCAGGAAGGTGGTATAGTCACTGTCTGTGCAAGTGCTCAAGAGGGGTCTGCATAGGGCACTTAGGGATGTTGCTTAGGGATGATTATGGTGGTGCTAGGTTGACAGCTGGACTAGATGATCTTGAAGATTTCTTCCAGCCTTGATGATTCCGTGTATATTTCTCGAAATTTTAAGTCAGCAAATAGTGCTTTTTTAAAAGCAATATTGAGTCTCAATACTCTCTACAAATTGTTCTGGTTAACTTACCCTTTCTGCCTATTTTTGGTGCATTATCCTTCAATCCTCTATTTTTTTCTTCAAATACTAGCACTCACAAATGTATGTAATACAGAAAAACAGCAGTTTAGCAAAGACAAAACCAGAGCACAGGCCATCCCACAAAACTTTCAGTCTGTCACAATTTTGCCCAGGTGTGGATCAAGGTCTTCCCTATGCTCCCTGAAACCCTCAGACACCTGCTGAGTGGGAAGAGGGCACCCCTGATGCTAAGTACACCATGAATGACTTAAACACCATTTTCATTGTTGAAAATGGAGGTTTCATTCTTGCATGCAGAAAGGAAAACTTGTTATAGCTCAACATGTTTGAAATGCTTTCCAGTAAAAAATACTTTTAAAAAAAATCACTACCAAAGTACATCACCTTTCCTGCTAAGAGGACCAAGGAAAAAAAACACTTGGGCTCCCTGTTTCCAAAGAGATGCTTTCCTGATATTAAAAAAATGTGTGTTTAATTGCTGTTTTTCCATGCATAATTTTCCAGATACAAGCCAATGGTTGGACTATCTCCAGCATACAAGCCGACAACAACAGTGCCATTACTGTAGCTCTGTTTTTCTAGACACAGAAAAAATACAATTCACAGAGCTTCAGTTAATTTTACTATTAAGAGCCAAGGGGTGACAGTGAAAGTGAGAAGAACCCAGTGCTGCCATGGTTTTGTGATGTTTTGTGCAAGTTACCGAATGAACTAATTCATACACAGCTACAAGCAATATTTAATAAAATTGGGTGGATTTACTGATAGGGAAAGGCACATAATTGTAGCAGCAGTGAATGAAATGTTCCCTTTATTTGAGGCATCACACCAACACAGCCCATGCTGCCAGTCATGCCAACAAGGAGAGGAAGAATTGTGCCCACAAATAGAGGTTTTAAACAGTCTTCACAGCCCTCCAGTTCTGGTCTCCTTGCCAAAACTTCCAATGCAAGACATAAGGAAGAAATGTGAAATGGTAAGACATCCAACAAGGAAAATTCTTAATATGCAATGGCCAGCACACATATTTTCATCAAATGATGACATTGTAGAGAACAGAAAGGACACCTCCAGCACTAAACTCTGAAAAGACTGGTACAAGACCATTTCCACCTAGAGCTTAAAAACAACAGAAACACTTACTTGACTTCCATCTCACAGAACCACATTTTCACAAAACTGAAGTATGAATGAAATTGCAGTTGATGTGCTTTCTCTCTCAAACAAGAAACAGATCTGATTAGTTCATTAATGTGTTCCTCAATTAAATTCTCTTCCTACCTATTCCACTCACTCTACTCTCAATTGAACCATCAAAAAATTTTCATACACTATCTTGCCATTTCTTCTTGTATATGCCACGCATACATTACAGTTTACCTTCAGAGGCCCTTAGTTATTGGTTCAAAGTATAATTTCCAAACACTTTAATGCAAGGTAATGTTAATGAGCTCCATTAACACTTAAGGAAAGCAAAATCAGAGAGGTGACATATAATTTAAATTAACAGTTTTGCCCCTCTTCCCCACCTCAAAAGACATGTAGCCTTTGAACTAAATTTTTGAATATACTCAGGAATTAGAATACAATTCTTCATTAAGCAGATCTGTGCACTTCAGTGTCTGGTTAACTGGTTACTTTCCACTTTCTTCATTTCAGTTAACTTTGGAGAGACAAGGAAAAATACAATAGAATACAACAACAGCAGTGATAAAACAAAAAGAAAAAAAAGTAATTGCTGCCCCTTGAATGTGGTATAACCGCTTCTCATGAAAAAAGAGAAACATGCTTCAAAATGTCTTAGGATGCAAAACATGGAGTTTTTAATGGAACCTTATTTGCATATTTTCATGGTCCCACACATGTAATTCTATTTATTGAACTGAATCCTCCCACTCAAACTTATTGCAGAGCCTTTTGAAATAAGTTCAGAATCCCTTGAAGTGATATTTTATTAATCAAGATAGAATAAGGGTTTAGTTGAAGTTCTATTACAAACCAAAAAAACACATTTTCATGCACATTTCATCCAATTCCATCCAAACTATTTTGTCTTAATATTAAGGTTCAAGATTGCATCTGAAATAGCCAGAAGCTGCCTCCTGGAATAAGTCAGGCTGGCAGCTCCATACTGCTTCACTACTTCATTTCGGTTTGTTTCTAATAAACGAAACAAGCCCATGGCTAAAATAAAGTTTTAGGCAGAAAGAGAATGCTCATATTCAGTATTTTGCCCAAAACAACATGCAAAAGTAAATCAACAAACACAGTGCACATACTTCAAGACCATCACTTAAAATGCTGACAACAAATACAAAGTAAACGGCATGGGAAAAATGCTAGGGGAAAAAAGGAGAACCTTTTCCAAAAATGCAAAGCACTAAGTGCTTGAATAGCATAATCTTACCCTCTAGCTGAACCTTCCCTTTTTATCTCTGTATTCTAAATTTGCACTAGTTGCTTTGCTAAAAATATACTTTGAAGTTTGTCATAGCTATTGGTCCTGGCTCGTCTTTTTTCTGCCTCTGAAAACAGTTAAAGTAATAGATCACTGTAATTAGACTTCTATGGGTGCAAGAGACAGTTTGTTTCAGTCACAAACAGGAACAGAGAAATTATGAGCCAAAGAGGGAAGAAAATTAAAGAAGTTTAAATACAGCAACTGCTAGAGGAATATGAAGAGGGAAAAAAAAAAAGCTATATGCTTATCACCAAAACCTCTAACTACAAAGAGGTATACAATATAAAAGGACAAAAAATAATAAAAGGACAGCTTCACGCTTGGGCTAAGGCCACATGTGAAAAGCCAACCAGTGAATCCGTGTTTGGGTTATCTGAATAGAAAGATTTAAGGCACATAAGAGATAAAAGAAAGGGCATCATACATACATCTATGCATAACGTTTTAAAAAATCTCCTATATTGTGCATATTAGGCTACACCATATAGTCAGGATAAAACAAGGGTTATTTGTTCTTTCTCATTACTTTAAAGCATGTAAGTACATGTGTGTGTCTCTATATGCATGCTTTTATATACCTAAAAAGACAAACATGAAAATAGTTATTTGAGGCTTTACCTACATACCACATTGCAAGTATTTCCATATTTGTAACTTTGCACACTGCCTATTAAACTGAATCTTTAACATCAAGTAAATCTTGACTGTTACTGAAAGACAAATAATGGAAAGAAACAACAAACCATAAAGTATCCAAAAGTCTTTCCTCCAGGTGGATGACCTCCACCTGACACTAAAACACCTTTTTGCCACTCCTATCACAGCCTCATTTGCATCTACACAACAATGCACGTCAGCTTCTGAAGCCCTCCAGGAACTCACTGCTTGCAATTTTACACTAATGCCTTTGATCATTAATCATTCATATCGTCTAACTGATGCGGAAATCAAACCCACAGACCCCAGCTTCACCACAAGGCTTCCCTGACAGCTACAGTCAAGGTCAGCAGCATTAGCGTTGTTCAAGGACACTGGCAAGTGTCAAACTTCAGCAGTACAAATTGTTTGCTATTGCATGAATAAAGGGTGTTTGAAGATATTTCATATATATACACACACAAAAAATGAGGAGGTATTTCAGGTATTATTACCTATTCAGGGTAAACTGAAGAAGGTATACATAGAGAGACTTCTTGGCTCACTTTGTCTCCTTCTCTACTTTTGCAAAATACTGTGTCATACAGGCCTCTTCAAAAAGATGCCTACAGCTATCCTAAAATCATACGGCTTTCTGGGCCTCACTACTCCCAGCAGTGACTGCTCCAGAATTCCACTTTTCTAAGAATTAGGAACCACCCCCTAACTCCAAGACTGCTTATACCTCTCAAAAGTTTATCAAAATTTGTGTGCACACCAGTACTAACTTTTGCTCAGCTAAATACACCACTTGTTTCTAGTCCACGCTTTCCAACCAGGACATGTTTTCTGAAGACAGGAGATGACAAAAGAGAAGATTACACCATGACCTAGAAGAGTCCATATCACTGGCCCTTTGCATAATGCTCCTGACATCAGTCCCTGCCCTGGAAATATTTCTCCAAGACACTCTGGGATTATATTTGTGATTTTCATTGCCATTACTCAATACTAGACTGTGACTTCCCTATGATTTGTCACTGTACTCTCTTCTCTGCTGCTCCTACCTGACAGGCTTCTTGTACACCACCATTCCCACCTCCGTCCCCAACCAGAGAGCCTCCCTCTCTCTATAAAACTAAATTTAATGCCCCTACTGTGATTACTGTCCCCAGGATTTTACTGTATGAGGGAGGGAAAGGAGAATAAGTGAATGCTACCCCTGTAATTATAGGAAATGCCAAGAGGGAATCCCCTAGATAAACACCAGCCAGCTCTGTCACAATTACAGCCACAATTTAACAAGTAGCCCATCTTGCACATAAGCATTTTCCCTCTCTATGCAACATCTTATGCAGCCAAAGTTGTTGACACAGTAAATCAGCTGAATAGAGAAATTAGCAAGGTTTCAAGAAATGGCCAACTTCTGTTTACAAGCAAGGCACATGAGTATTTGCAGTGATAAATTAACTGAAACCTCTTTGACAATGTGCAATGCAGAAGTGCAGAGTTAAAATTCCCCTGCTGCCTAACCTGCGTGTCAATACATTTTGGTAACAAAACTGGGTTTAAATTTATTTTCTAGCAGTAGCAATGCTAGTTTGGAGGTTATTTATGCAAAACTGTGCATATTTTAGTTCCTGAAGTATAAATACATACTCTCAAATTCAGTCCTAGTTTAATCTTGGCTTACTGCTTTTAGTCGGAAACAGAGTCTAAAAAATAAATACATCAGGAAATGTTAAGAGTAAGATGGCTTAAAAGGCTATAAAGTAATCTCTAATGACAGTATAGAAAAATCCTTGGGTAAAAATTGAAGTCTGGACATCTGCAGTGTTATCAACTCGTGCATTATCATCATCAATTTACAGTTTTATGTTAAAGAACCTGTTACAAAACAGAAGTAACTGTGTGAAAAACTCAGATTTCATGTACAAAAATAAGGTTTAGAAGACCTTCACATGCAGCAGAATCCTAAAATATAACTCACGAGACTCAAATAAAAAGAAGGACCAAAGTATTCAACAATTTAAATACATTTTCGGTTCTGCTGCCTCTCAAAAAACCAGCATGAAACCTTGAAGGGGTTAGGAAGCCTCAAAAAATGATGCAGACTTTCTTTTAATAAAAAAATTAATTGCATGCATGAAACTAATCTCAGTTTAAAACACTTCCATTATTTTCTTTCTTCACAAAAAATCCTCATTAGGACTATACCCTTGTGAGGTTCATCTGCTTTTGGTTGCTTAAAGTGTCCTGTTGAGATGGTTTTTCACAGCACAACTTACAAGAAATCAGTCTCAGTTTTCTGACTAGCTCAAAATGCCAGTATTATATTTTTAATGTGAACAGATAATTTAACAAGAGGCTCTTCCCCCATCTTTCTGCCTCATGGTCCATACATTTTTTGCATGCATACAACTGCTCCGTCTCTCACTTCCTGCCCAATCAGCACATTCAGCCAGGTCTGACAGCGACACTCCTGATGCTTGACATGACTGGAACACTGGAATTTGCCTGGAGAAAACCTGCAAATGCAAGGCCGCCTTTTTTTTTTTCCTTTTTTAATTATTCCAATTCAGATTTTAAATCAGCATTTAAAAAGACACTAAGGCTGCCAAGTACTGAAGGTAGCAAACAACTCGGATTTTTCTGAAAGCATCTTGTGGCAGCTGCAAGTTTGTTATACATTACTTAGAGCAGTAATTGCCTTAGGAAATTAGATTTTCTTGCTTGTTCAAAAGACTTACCATGAGTAACCATAAAAATTCAAAATTTAACTCTCTAAGTGCTGATGTTAGCAAGCAGATGTAGAAGATGTGTGAGGCAAAAATTAGGCAGAAATGGAAATCTACCATCAGATAATGCAGATCATTTCTCTGACAATATATTTTGATATTCCTCAGAACATATATGCTCCACTGGTTCTAAAAATCTCTGAACAGCACAGTTTGCAAACTCCTCCCTGTCATAAGAGATCTCTCTCAGGAACAAGTACACCTTGCTATCCAATTTAGATTTTAATTTCTGTGGTTTCATCCTTCTTGGTTTATTCCCCAGGTATAATAAGGTATATTCCTTATCGGTATTTTCAGTTCTTATTTAGTCAAGCTCTAAATATTTTGATTTTTCTTACAATGACATGACAGTTTTCTACTGTCCTTTTGGTAAGAAAATTTGATTTGCCAAATTATTTTGATAATAGGTCACCTAATAGGTCTGATGTCAGGAGGTGTCCGTGAACCATTTGTCTTTTGATATTGTCTGCAGAAGAGGAATTTTCAGACATGGATTATTGTAACAATGAGCCAAAGGGCCCCTGAGACACAGTCACCAGCACTTTCAAGACAGACTAATCAAGGACGGCTGGATTTCAAGGGAATGTGACTGGCATTTAAAATCTATTTGTATTTTTTGTTACTGTTTGTCAGCAGCGTTTTTTCTCCTCTCACTGGTTTTTATTGCATTTTTTTCCTTCCATGCTGCAGCACCCACACAACGCTCGCAGACTGAAGTGAGGATGGGGATGTCACTCTCTGCTCCCATGAAAAGTAGGGTGGTACATTTCAAACAGTTGTCTTAATCACTGTGCACCACTCTTCCAGTAGTAATCCCATCAGTACATTAGCATCTTCTCCAGATGTGTACTCCAGACCGACTGTACTCACGGAGTACTCAAATGGCAATGCAACATCTGCAGCATCCTTCCCCTTCGTACCATTGTGCCACACAGACAAATGCCAGCACACCCTGACTGCAGCAGCAGCCCTGTGAGAGCCCGGGGCTCGGCACTGAGACACACAGAGATGAGAGGGCACACAAGCCCAAGGAGTGGAATGCAGCTTGCTCAATTATAAACGTACCTGTGACACAGGTACCTGACAGCTAGGTACCCACGACTGTCACTGGAGACTTGCTCAACACAGCTCATGTAGTTTAGGGTACAATTCATTTTAACTACCTTGTCATTTTAACAAGGGTGGGGTGAGGCAAAGCAAACCCGAAACACTGCTTACCGTAACAAACACATCTGCACTACTTAACTCACACACAGGTGTCATCCAAAATGGTGGATCAACATTATTTTGGATTTAAAAAATAACGCATCTCACAAATTGATAAATATCAACCCCCAAAAGGTTAATGCTGAAGGTAAAAGAAAGTAAGACTTATCTCATTGAGACCATCTGCTGTAGCAATCAAAGCAGTTAGAATCCATTTGCTTGCAGGAGTCTGTAGAGAATATCACGAAGCAATTTGAGCCGAAATAAATTAGTTTATTTTGTTCTGCATGGCCAAAACCCATCCCACTTAGTTTTACCTATCTAAATAAAGAGCACAGCCTGTTCCAGGCTTTTCTCCATAAATGAAACAGAGAGAGGTTGCTCCAAAGGGACACTCAATACCACCTAAGATCTGGTTTGTCCTCTAAATGAGTCTCTCATAAGTGACTAAAAGAAAACCAGGCTACAACCAATGTGCTGTTGGCACATGAACTTCAAAAAGACCTCAGAGACTTTCAGTAAAGAAAGTGTTAACAATTTGGGGTTCTACTTGCAGGGCTTTCCTCTCTCAAAACCCACAAACACGACAGTTACGATAAGCAAAAAAATAGATCACGTGTACAGCAGGATTTACCGTGGTCCCACTGTTGAAGCACACCCTTAACTCATTCTTCCTAAGGGGAACCAACAATTGCATCTCAGGATCCCTGCTGTGAGAAGCAAACCTTTCCTTCTGCTGTGACACAATACCAACCCTGAACTGTAGGGTATTCTGGCAGATTGTGTTCAGTATTTCAGGGAGTCCAGTGCAGTGTTTTTCTCATTCATTACTGGCAATCAAGCCATTTGAAAGGAAATGAGAGATGAAGAGCTAAACATTCATTTAGAGTGAGGAGAGCTAATCAAAAGAATAATAGTCTTGTCTCAGATTTTGCATACGATTTTTCAACACTAAGGAAGATAAAATTGATGTGTAATACATCTAACTAATATCAAACTATCAAATAATATCGAATGCTAATATTAAAACTATCATCTAAAATAATGTAAATTATATTTAGAAAGTCAATCACCAATGAAAATTTACCCTGAAAAATAGGTAATAGCAACACTTTTTATTCATAAAGCAACAGAAACACTCAGCAGAAAAACCTGACAGATGTGTTAGCTTAACATTGACAATACAGAATATGCTATTACTGCACAATGCATGGGGCATGGTATTCTAAAAGACAACTATGTATTTTGACAGGTGACCGTCTTATGAAGGGCTGATAAAACCTGACATCAGAGGAAAACCAGTAAGAGGAGATGAATAAAATAGTAGGAGCATATTCCCCACTGATACCACAGAATTCACAAGCCCTGTTCTACATGACAATAATACAACACTGAAAGGCTAAGAAGTGGAGAAATCAAAGTAGAGATGCCATGAGATGAATAGAAAGTGAGGCACACAAACAAAACAGTGTTTTCAAGAACAGGTAAGTGGATACTCTGCAGAGTCACAGATTTAATGCCCTAATTCTACATCCAGCAACCAGGCACTTCTTTCATACCCCATATCTACTTCAGCCTACTGGGGTGTTGGACCTCTCAGCAAACAGGTTGTAAAAAAATAATCTGACTAACTGACTAGTGCTACTTCCAAATTAGGAGCCAAAGTGTTTTCATAACACATTCAAAACAAACAAGCCTACACATTACCCAGAAATTTTTCCCGTGTTAACAATTCCAGATTCCAAACCAAATACACAACAACTAAACCAAAATTATGGATATCAAAAAGTAACACTTTAAACAACTCATGCTCCATACGAAACCCAAATTATTTTCTCAGCATATGAAAGTCATCAAGATTGCAGTCATGCAAGCAGAAAACATAACCATGAACCCCCAACACATTTCAGTAATTTTACCCAGAATCAAGGAAACTTGATCTGAGCTAGCCCTGTAGCTATGAAGTTAACAGAATGGTAGCTTGTTTAAGCTATGCAAGAAATTTCTGTCAGAACCATACAGCCCTTCTGCATTACTACATAAGAAATATTTTGCAGGCTAAATAAAATATATTTACATTATTTCATTAAACTATAAAAATACTAAATCTCAAAGATAAAGGAAACACCTACCCCAGAATAAAACAATGCCTTAGCAAATGGGTCAATAGACAGCTTTCCTTCATCTTCTATGCTACTTCCAAAGTACTTCAGAGTAAGACATTTTATCATGGTGAAAGAATGCTCTTTAACATCACACATTGCTGTTATTTTACCTTTTTCTAACTTATTTTTCCGTAGCTCCTGAGAAAATACTTTTATTTTTTTTAAGCAAGGCAATGGGAAGTAAGAACAAGGACCTACAAAGAATCAAACTGTAATTATGCAACAAGAAACACACTATGAATATAGAAAAGAAGTACGAAAAGATTGCTGCATGGCAGCTGCTTTGTGCTTAGTATGATAAAACTTGGAAAATACATAAACTTATTTTAGGTAGCTGTGGTAAACTTGAACGATTACCTAAAGTCACATGACAAAAAAGTTACAAATTTCAAGCCTGTCATTAAATATTTCATACTAACAAGCTCATGTGTGTCCACCGAACAGAACTCAGCTTCCAAGCTCCCAAATACTATAGTTTGAAACACCTACTTTCCTGAAAACTCTTTCAGCTGTGCATCCAAGCAGACTGAAATACACCTCTGACTTCAAAATGGGCATAGGATCCCTTCACAAGACAACCACAAAGAAAAGGGAGTTTTGCACACAGCTCCAAATCCTTACCTTTCTGTAGACTATCATATTTGGAGAACTCTCCTCTGGGTCAGCAGTTTCTGCACTACTCGGATCACTGGGTGCTTGGGCCATGTTTGCCTCTCGTCGCTCAGACTGCAAGGACAGGAGCAAAAGTCAGCATCACTCCAGGCTGCAGTGGAGCGTGGCAAGGACACACAGCTGCCTCCCAGGCAGACAGACAAGGATGGTACAGAGGGAATCACAGTCCGGGCTTCACCCCATGCAAGATTTTATCACACTGTGTCAGAACTGACTGGCTTACAGGGTAACACCCCAAGAACAAGGACCACCAAGTTGCACACAGCTGCAGTTTGGGTCACCACATACACACATTTCTCCCACAGTTCTGAACTCTTATCATAAGTCCTCACCCAATAGAAGAAAACCCAATTAATACTTCACACACTTCCTTTCCTTGCTATATATCACAAACAGCTTTGGCTTTTCTAGAAGCTCTGAGGTACCTGCAAACAGAAAGCCAGGAAGGCTTGCTGTGAGGCAGAGTGAAGCCCCACTGTAATCGGCGGGTGCAGCAGACTGTCAGGCACGCTGACGGCTGTCGCCTGCAGACACTCTGAGCCGCTTCCAGCTCTCCACAACCCTGGAGCAGCAGCCAAGAACCAGGGAGGCATAGCTGCTTGCTCAGAGTAAACAGCTCCCCCTCACCTCTTCTCATGACACAGCCAGGAAGAGGCAGCAGGACACAAGCAGACAACCACACATAATACTCCTTATCTTCTAGAAGCACAGAACTGATGCCTCATCTCTTCATGCCAGCCTTGAGGCGACAGCATTATTAAAAAAAAAAAAAAGGGGGAAGACACTTTAAGTTCTAAGTCAAATGTTATATTTTAAGTTTTTCTTCCACCAGCACATTTGACAAGTTACATTTAAATTAGAGGCTGCTGTGAAGCCATGTGGTGACCTTTCCTAACCTAAGAAGTAACATTGCCTCGTACAGACACTGGCATTAAAACTGTCTGACAAGTCCAATTGTTTTAACATTGAAAGTACTGAAACATCCCATCTCAACATATTTCATTAAAAACTGACAACAAAAGAAAAATCTGTGTTCACACAAGCATAACCTATACATTAATTTCTAAAACACAGTTCCCCACTAAACTGTCTCCCTTATTTAAGGAAATAGATGCTTTCCTATTCCTTCACCCACTTTCACATTGCCACAGGCAACAAAGTGCCCTAGCACATAATATACATACATAGCATACAATTAAATGTATAATACAGCCCTGAGCCATTCTAGCTGTCAGTTATCAGCTCCCAAGGACAAGTCCAAAGCCTAGAATCAGACAAGCTCAGACCATCTCCCAGCTCTGTGCTTTCTCAGCAGTGAAAAGGCTACTGCTGTAACATGGCACCATTTGCTAGAGCCAGAAGCAGCTGAGATACCCCCTTCAAGAAGACATAAAAGAGACCAAGGTTAAATAATCTACATCAATCCAGAGACATTAATTTCTTTCTTTTATAATTTGTGCCCACACACAAGTGGGCACAAATGCATTTGTACATGCATACATCAGTTTTGAAATTCAGTAATACATGCAGTTCAAGATCAAGTTAAAAATATATATATACAGATCACCCTTTAAAGGCATGTTCAGATCAATTCAGACACTATTTTATATTTAAAGGACATCACTTTATTTTAACCCCTATTATACCTCATGTCTTCCTAGAAGCCCAAACACTACACTGTTGCGCCAGGTTGTGAGCTAAAAAGGAAATGGAATAAATTCTCTAAGCAAAACTATTAGATGCAGAAACAATTAAACAGCACAAATGATGAAGGGTAAAGCATTTTTGAATTATAGCACTTCAAATTATTTACACAAATGTGCATTTTCACAATACTTCTTGGTCATGATTTCAAGGCACTGAAGAATTAGGCTCTAGGTTATCATCACTCAATTGAATGGAGCAGGATCTGGGTTGAGATTTTATGTAACTTTCTGAAGGCAATTACAAAGCAGAGTTGAAAGCATATGTCAAGTCACACAAGTTTCAGCTTCACCTACAGTATATAAAGACCACATTCACCACTTACATTATGTGAGATTTTATATGCATGTTTTAAAAGAAGACAGTTGCAACTTTCATTTGAGAAATGCTCTTAAAAGAACAAAATTATATTTTCTAACCAAAAAGCGCTCTGCAGCATTACTTAGCTGTGTTTCACTCATTGCATTATTCACTTTGGACATCCACATTAACAAATTCTGTTGTTCTTGTTATACTGTCAGCTCACTTGATCTTTTCTGGTACTTACTGATCTTCCCCCATAGCACTTCTTGAAGCTTTTCATCTACCCCAGTGCAACAAGACAGAAACATCATGTACAATATGCTGTAGTAGCTGGCATGCTGATCATGGTGACACTGAAGGAGCCATTAACTTTGAAGGTCTGCATAACATGTAGAGCTACATAACATCTACATAAGGTAATCAATACAAGTGAACCAATCTGCTGTTGGAAGCCAGAAATTTGCAGAAGTGATTCCCACTGGTGCCCAGCATCTCCTGCTGGATCTGTCAGGAGCAGCAGGAGCAGGGCCACCTTGCAGGATTGACAGCAGGATGGACATCTCAGAGAACAAGGCTGGAGACAAGGCAGCACTGAGGTGCACCTGAAACAGAGGCAAGTGTGGGCATCCCCTCCACACAGCCAAGGCACTGCTGCTGCTGGGATGAACCTTAGCAGGCCAAGCCAGGGCCCTTGAGGAATTGTGAGGACTCTGACAATGGTCCAAGTTTTTTCTCTTTCTTTTATACGCTTTTTAAAAACACGGAATTCTTTCTCATTGGTATTCCACAAGGAAAAGAAAAGACTACAGATAAAATAGGACAGTGATATCACACAGGCATGTTCTTGGCTCTTCAAGGTGAAAGCACAGCAATGCTGGGTCCCATGGATTCCATTACACCTATGCTTTTTAACACATGGGAGTTGAGTAACTCAGTATTCAATGATGCAGGACTGCTTCACAGAACCACAGAAAAGTTCTTCCTCATGTTCAGGTGAAGCTTCCAGTGCATTAGTTTCTGCCCACTGCCTCTTGTCCTATTGCTTGGGCACCCCAGAGAAGAGCCTGGCTCCATCCTCTTGGCCATCCCTTCAGATACTTAAATACACTGATCCCATGAGGTCCCCCCTCAGCTGTCTCTTCTTCAGGCTGAACAGGCCCATCTCTCTCAGCCTTTCCTTACAAAAGAGACACTCCAGTCCCCCCTTCAGCTTTGTAGCCCTTTGCTGGACTCAGTCCAGGAGATCCATGTCCATCTGGTCCTGAGGAACCCAGAACTGGACACAGCACCCTCGAGATGTGGCCTCACCAGGACGGAGATGAGGGGTAGGATCATCTCTCTCAACCTGCTGGCCATGCTGTTCCTAATGCACCCCAGGACACCACTGACCTTCTTGGCCACAAGGGCACTGCTGGCTCATGGACAGTTTGTTGTCCACCAGGATTCCCAGATCCTTCTCAAGAGAGATGCTTTCCAACCTCCAACCTGTCAAGATTTTTCTGAAGAGCTGCACATAGCTCTGGGGCTGCTCCTCCCAGCTTTGTGTCATCAGCAAACTTGTTGAAGAGGCATCTTGTCCTTCATCCAAGCCACTGATGAACAAGGTAAATGATAATGGATGCAATACTGAATCTTGGGGGACACCACTAGCGACAGGCCTCCAACCACACTGATCCCAATCCCCTGAGACCTGCCATTCACACAGCTCTCAAAGCACCTCCCTGTCCACTCCATGTAAAGTCTACACTCCCCAAGCTTTCCAGTGAGGATGTCATGGGAGAGAGTGCCAAAAGCCTTGCTAATGTCACAATAGCCAATATTTTCCCCTCATCTCTCCAGACAGTTATCCCACCACAGAAGGCATTCATGTTGCTTAAGCATGATTTCTTTTCAGTGAATTTATGCTGACTACCAGAAGACCTTCTTGTCTTCTACATGCTTAGAAATGGCCTCCAAGGTAAGCCATTTTATAACCTTTCTGGGAACTGAGATTAGGGTGACTGTCCTGTAGCTCCCTGGGTCCTCCTTTTTGCCCTTTTTGAAAACTGGGGAGACATCTGCTTTCTCCCAGTTCTCAAATACTTCTCCTGATTGACATAACATTTCAAAAATGATTGAGAATGGCCTAGCAATGATGTCTACTGGTTTTCTCAACACTCGTGTGTGCTAACAAGGCCCATCAGGCCCCATGGACTTGTGGATGTCAAGTCGGACTAAATGGTCTCTAACACAACCCTCCTCAACTAAGAAAAGTCTTCCTTCCTCCAGACTTTCTCCCTAGGGCTTGGGCTGCACCAGTCTTGAGTGTGGAAGACATGATCTTTGAATACTGACCATCTCTCTTGGGACACCTCTTCCCACTGGCACACTCCAGTGGGATCCTTCCAAGAGGGTTCCTGAACAGGTCAGACTTAGCTTTCCTGAAGTCCAGAGTCACGGTATTACTCACTGCCCTGCTTCCTCTAGCAGGATACTGAACTCCACAATCTTGTGGTCACTGCAGCTGAGGCTGCCCCAGATTTTCACATCTCCAACAAGACCTTCCTTGTTAGTTAGTATGAGGCCCAACAGCACACCTTTCCTCATTGGTTCTTCCCCAGCTGTATCAGACAGTTAGAGTCAAGGCTTTCCAAGAATCTCCAGGATTGCTTTCCTGTACTGCTACCATGCTAAAGACTGGTCTCCAGCCAGTTCTCTAATGGGACAGTCTCAATAGCCTAGGGATGGTAGCACTGACTTAACACTCAGTGAGCACAGACAAACCGCTGGCTACATGGCAATAACACTTCTGACCCAGAAGCAACTTTGGTATAGCCCCAAGGGAGCACCATTGCTGCCACTGCTCTCCATTATGCCAGGGAAAAGACCACCAGGGAGACAGGCAGGGACCCCAGAGTTAGGGCTCCAGTGATGCAGGCTACCTGCTGCAAACACAAACGAGACTGCCCATGGTCAAAGAACAGCTTTTTTTACCCCAATACTATGTTAATATGCTGCATTTTCAACCCTTTAATTAACATAATTGTATGTGCAAGTCCACATCTGATTTGCATAGTTCTCTGTTAAAAAACAAATGAAAAAACCCTACACAATTTTCTCCTCGCTGTCAGCTCAGTCTACTCCAGATGCAAGCAGGAAGTCAACCCTACAACCCTACACAGACTGAAAACAGAATTTGCTTTCTGAACCTCTCTAAGCATGTTTGTGATGTATCAGCCAGAAGTGAATCCAACTCGGTCTTATAAAGACACTTCAGCTACACTTAGCTAAGAAGAGAAAACAAAGATTTTATGTAGTTTTTTTTTTTTTAAATTAAGTCTACAGCTTAATTAAGACAACCTCCAGCTAAGAACCTCACCAATTACTATCTGAAGAATACTGTCAGCTCCTCCGTCCTATGGCCAGTTTGCTGTATTATCAGGGGCTAACTTACCCCAAGCTGAAGCCACATGCCAGCAATCTATATCCAAATGCACATCTTCAAAAACATAAATGGTCTCTAAATTTCAACTTTCATGTTCAAAGATGCTGTTTTCCCACAGCTGTTTTTCTGACAATAGCCATGCTTGCAGTAATCTGGACTCCTCAGCAGCAAAAGTGATAAAAATTGAAAATCATTTGTGCCTGCCATTCTCTCACTCTGCCACACACAAGGAGAAAATCAGCAGTCTTAAACTTCTTGTTTATGGATAAGATGGCCTATTAAGCCTTTGAAAAATATTCCCAAAAATACACTAAAAAGAGAGGGTACATTTGCCTCTCACTGATTTTTTCCTTTTTATGTTTTATTCTTTATTATAGAACACTTCTGCTTTTCCCCCAAGAAACAAGCACACTGGATTAGACCACTGGTAAAATGCACCAAATCACAGTAAGAGTTCTCTCTCTCTCTCTCTTATCTGATCAGGCTCCTTACTCTCCCAAAAACCAGAAGCTGCAAAGAGGTAAGGCTCCCATATGTCACAAAAGGATCAGCGAAATTTAAGGTGGAATAAGCAATTAAAAATGAGCTCTGAAAATCAAGAAAATTTTTTTCCAGTTTACCTTTTAGAGTTTCTGATAAAGAACTGTAATTAGAAAATTTCAAATACAACCACCTTTACATTTTAATCCATAAATACTGTCAGCATTTAAACTCTGTGTATGTCTAAATTCAATGAAAACTTCTGAGCAGTAAATTAAGAGATACCCCTTAGTGTTCTCAAACATCTTGACTGCTGTCAGAAAAGACCATTGGAAACAAGACTGTTGTAAGAAACCTCCAACAGACACAAAACCCCATGTATTTCATAGAAATTAGCACATCTAGGAGTCCTTATAGACTCTGGGGTTTATATAAAATAGAGAAAGAACGAAAGATCGAACGAACGAACATTAGAAGAAATCCTGAAAAACAAACTATTTATTGAAAATGTCATCTGGATTTAACAAACTAATGCAAGGTCATATTTAAACTCCTATTCTGCATCATAATAAATGAACTATCAATTTAATGTGCAAAATTTGCAGTGCAAAACATTTTTTGCACATCTGAGATAAAAATAAGATAGTTTGGTAAAATAGGGAGAAACTGAATCACAGAAAACAGAATCTGCTAAATGAATTCCCATGGAGATATCTATCAGGACTGCTCAGCTGAAATATAATTTTGGGTGACAATAAGTGAAAATTACCTTTATGCTATGTAATTAATATATTTCAAGGGCAGCTTATAATTGACGTGCAGTGCTAATACCAAATCGTGGGAGATTTAGTGCTTCAGCACACAATCATAGAGTAAATTACAATTTCATGTCACTAATACCTAGTTAATTTTTTTCTAATTAGTGAAATACAACTAGACTACATGACTTCATATGCCTGAGAAATCATATAACCACATTTCTTGCTGAACTGGTAATTACCTAACAGGAAAAATCTCTACCTGATCTGCTAGAATATTTAGATCAAATAGGTCGTTATTAAGGTTACAGGAGGGAAGAGATGAAAGGAAAAATCACTTACTCTGAATTCAATTAATTCCCATTAATATTAAGTTGGTATTTCACATCTATTATATAAATCTCTCTGAAATGGCACTGGGAAGAAACTTGTCTTCATGTTCTTTTTCAGGTTAATTATTACCTCATTAAACCAGGACTTGGGCATGCTAAGCAAGTTGTGTATACTGGAAGGCAATATGCAGCCTATCATTAAGTTGATCCTGTTGACCAAAGCGAATACAGCAACCAGAGGATCCCCAGGTCCTACCTGGGATATACCCTGCTTTTGACTGGGGTTGCTCAGTCCAAGCACTGCACAATTCACCTCTACTCCTCCTTCAGAAGTAAACCTGCATAATTAGGAAAATAACTTTCCAAAGAGGAACTGATACAACACCCACCAGACTGGAGCTGAGATCAAAACTCCACCATCTCCACCAGTCCCCTTTCTGGTGAGGAGGGAGAAACGCTGGTACTGCACATGGCACATCACCACCACGCCTAGTGGGTCAAGGCTCAGCAAGCATGTCCCTCCCTGAGCCAGATGAGGAGGACATAAGGGCTACTGAAGCAGCGGTGGGGATATCCCCACACAGCGAGTCCCACCAAGGCAGCAGTGATGGAGAGAAGGTCTGGCCTCACCCTGGATACCACAGCACTGCTCCCCTGCATGAAGGGGAAGAGAAGGAAGTCTGCTTTCAATCAGTGAACTACAGCTCCCAAAGCATCTAAAAATCCTTCAAACGACCATTTTGAGCATCAAATTATAACTGAAGTTACTCTGAAAATAGTTTCCTAGCAGAAGATAATCCCAGACCTTCTGCCCCTCCTTGCAAGTGCTGAGCATTGCAGTACTATCAACAATACTCAGTCTGTTGCTCTTTTTAAGGAATAAAATATAAACACTTCCAGCAGCTGCACTTAATGTTCAAATTTTTGCCAAACAAATTCCTCTTTGTTTGTGGGAAAGCAGTTTTGTTCACACTGGGAGAATTCAAGGGCTCTGAAGGACCCCCTTCCTCCTGTTTCTGAGGTACCAGCTCATAGGGAGCCCTGTTCTGCAGCACAGGAGCTCAACATTTTCCTCACACTACAACTGGCAGGATGAAGGATGGGCACACATCTAGGCCAGGGAACAAGCCTGACAGAGCAGGAAGAAAGGACTCAGTTCCAGGACACTCCCTTTTTTCTTCTTTTTAGGGAAACTAGGATCCTGATAAAGGCTGGGATTTCCAATTTCTACTACTCTTACAGACATTTCCTAAAGGTGCAGTGCCCTTCCATAAGTAAGCGCTTCTCCTGTGGAAAACTTGCCTCAAAACATCCTACAGGTATGTCTACATTTCCACACAGTACTAGGGCAAGGAGCAAGCTCTGGGCTGCTCATCACCCACAGTGCTTAACTGCTGGTTTGCTCCCAGGTTCTCTTTTGTAGAGCTCCAAATCTAAGCAGACACAGGTTTGGGAACACAGTTCTCCATCATCAGCACTTGCTCTCAAGAGTTAGCATGGATGATCTTAAACAGCATTTGGCTTCCTACTTCTTATCCATGCCTGCATCAGGCTCCCAAAAGGTTCTGCAACACCATACAGCATCCCAGTGTGTTCCAAGTTCTTCAGTGCATAACTTCATCCTTCTGGAGGGCTGCAGGACAATCTCACATTTTTTTAAACATTGTGCTTGGAAAAAAAACAGTCACAACAATCACTGTATCTTCAGGCCACAAAGATACCAGCTGAGGGCCAGAGGTCTGAGACCCCTCTGGCCAAGGATATGCAGTATGAATACAGCCATCTTTTAGACCAAATTAGCTCTCAGACACAAGTCAATCCAAGTTACTTGGCTTCCTGCAAATAGACACAAGTTTAAACTCAACCCCTGAGTAATCGAATGTGTAGGTGTCTGTAGGTACGTCTCACCAATCACTTGCTGTTCCCAGTTACGTATGTTGGTAAGTAAAAAGAGTAAATATTCATGGTGCAGTGGTCTAAACAGAATATTGCTAACCAGGGATCACCAAGGTCTCACACCACCTCCAAAAACGGTGTTCTCCACGGTCTTGAGCAATTTTCTCTCCCTCTGTGACACCTGTGGTAGTGCTCATGCTGTCACATAACTGTCTAACAGATAACACTCAGAATGGACAGTTCTGTTTGTTCCATTTGTGTCAGCCACTGGTGATCTGCCTCACTCACCTGGCAGGTGATCACATTGCTTCTTGATAAACCATATAAATAGATACTTTCCTCCCCTTGCCCCAGGTTGCCACACACTCCATTTTGATTTTATATATTTCTAAATCTGTAGATATTCTTAACTATTCTAGAATGCTGAAAATACTGTCTGGATCTGGATGTTACATCCAGGAAACCTAGGGGTGAAAGCCAATATAAAGTAACTTTTGGCATTTAACTTTGACTAGGTTCTGACTTTCCAAGACAACCAGAAGGAAAAATGGGATGGAGATGGTGAATATTGACATATGAATTGCTGGTTAACTAGGCAATTTTTTCCCTTTATGAAATCAATTGTTAAAATGGGCACTTGCATACTAAATTTACTTTTAGTGGACCAGAATGATGTTATACCAGGAAGAAACTGCCTCCAATACACCCACCCCTCTTCCAAAGAATTCAGAAAAAAAAATGCAGCGTTCACTAGTAATCAATATCCCTTCCAATAAAATAATACTGCTGTGAGCTCAAGGCCTCCTGCAAAGGCTCTGAGCCAACATGCTGTTACCAAGGATAGCTACAAAGAATGTGATAGCAAGTCTATCCTGAATATTTAACTAAAACAAGTGTCAGTGCTATACAAATTGAGAAATGCAAAGAGATAGCTATAACTCAACTTTGAACTTCATGTGAATTGGTGATTCCAAACTACAGCAGTATTTATTCAACACTATCAGCCTGCAAGGAGCAGCAGTTACAAAGCTGAAGCTGTATTTTGTTGCTTTGCAACAATGCCAAGTTATTGGCCAGAACCATTCCCTGTGGAAAATGGGTAACTGTACTGATAATACAGAGCTGGAGGGTAGACTTCTAATCCATTTTCCAATATAAATTTTCCACTGGATCAGTTAAGGTGTGCTAAGAGTATCCTGTTCTTTGAAGCTGGTCCATCAAATACATCATCTCTGAAAGTGCCTTGCCTTTATGTACCATAGAAAATACTCATTGCAACTATAGTAAGACACTTCTGGGGGATGGGCCGTGCTTTGTATTTTACATTGCATCCAGTAAGCTGAAAACGACTGAAGAAAACTGATTCAAATATAAACCTGAATGAGAAGATGCATAAAATAATGGATGCTCTAATACAGACTGACAAGAAAATATTACAAGTTTAAAAAAAACCCCAAACAAACAAAACATAGGCCTCAGTGCTTGTTAGATTCCAGATTCAGATTTACTCCACCTAAACTCCCTGTTCCCAACAGAGCTTGTTCAAATGAAGCTCCCTTCAAGCAATATTATGCAAGTTGATAGAACCAATCCAGCCCTGCATTGATCAGTGACTGCATAATCTCATTTAAAATGCCCCAAAGTGCTGAGAGTTCTTGTTGGTTGTTCATTCTCAAGAGGATGGAAAATTGCAAGTACCCTGCAATCAAATAAAATGGGAAATTTGCTACCCTAAAGCACAGGTGTCCTTGAAGATGTGGCACCTTGGTACAAATGAACACAACTGGTTGCATGCCACCTATTTCAAGGACGTGATGCAATATACTATGATTTCACTGCCCTGCTGTTTATCACAACAGCACACAGCCTTTTCAGATGCAAATTACACACAAATCGCTTCGGTAATTACAATGTAAGAAACACTTAAGCCACTCCTGAATTAGCTAGCTCCAGTCCACACATTGCACATCCACACAGTTCAGCAAAGCCTACAAATCCCTGTACTGTGGTCCATTTAACCTGAACTTCACAATGCCATAACTGGACTGCTACGAATACCAATATAGGCTATATACATTATAAATACTAAAATACTTGACTCCTTCTGCTGTTATACTATAAATTCCTATAAAGACAGTTGGTTTAACTGAGCTAATACATGTCTCTGCCAGATTGCTTATACACTGATGAACACGTAATCTAAACCTAATTGCTCATCTGCGACACAGGCAAATAGTAATTTCTTTTACAAAATGATAAACTAAATCACAGAGAAATTAAGTGACTTCCCACATTGACACAACAAATGACAGAGCAATAAATTAGACATCTAAACCTTGACTTTCAAGCCATTAGTTATCATTTGCACAACACACATCCCCATAGCATAGTAGGCTTGCAGTGTGAGGATCACTAACTACCCTTGAACCTTTCACTGCTGCCAGGTTCTATAGGGACAATGTTGACAGTGAGTAACTGAAGATTCCTGCAAAAGTGCAGCACTAATTCCTCCTCACTGTCTCATGTGCACCACCTCTGTGCAGGGAAAGGGCAGTACCTGTGCTGCTGAGTCTAGGAACAGACACCTCTTTCCAGCATGACAATGCAGAGCTCCTGGGATGTCAGAGTGTCAGAACCTTACTGCTCACTGAAATTTTAATCTTCTTCTCTTTCCTTCTTTCCATATTCTTTGCCACCCGCTACAGAGATGTTAAAAAATAGTATGAGATCTGATGCAACACAAGTGGGTAGCAGCAGTCTCTCTTGACTCCACAATCTTTCTAGAGCTTGACAACCAACAAGAAAAACACAAATTAGCTCCTCTTTCTTGCTCCTCTTCATAGATGGAGCACAACAACAGAAATTAGCTCATTCCTCAGTCACCATAATATGCTATTACTCCAGCTAGAAACACTAACTGAAATCATGGAAATGTCTTTTCACGGTAAAATTTATATAGATTTAGAAACACTGTGGATACCGAAACACTAATATAATCCTTTATAAATTTTAAAAGCCACTATATTATTAAAGGAAAGTTGTAATCAAACAGTTCAGAACTCTCCATGATATATCTATTATTACGTTTCAAAGATATAAAGACACACCTTTCAAAGTACTCTAGCCACCTCTAAACTCCCATAAATCCATCACCACCAAAATGCAAGCATTACTCTCACAGTCACCAGACAAAGTTAAAAGATGAAGAATGGAGGCAGAAATTGCAGGGAAAAAATAGATTTAGAGATGTAGAAATATAATAATAATTCAGTTCAGAATATGAAGACAGATGTTCAACTATATGTAAGTGCTCAAAGATGCAAAGATGAAATTTTGTAGCCTGAGGAAGTCAGATGTGTGACTCCACAGGAACAAAGTGACTGACCAGATGCTTCTGAAAAAAACATCACCACCTACAGCCACCCAGAAGTTTCTGAAATGTACTTTGCCAGCACAGGTCTGGTCAGCTTGCCTCATGCAGCCCAAGCTGTGAGTGAACAGGGTTAAAAGTACCACTACAGCTTCAGTAATATCACAGGGCCACCATGCTGCTTTATACTTCACATGGCAGAGTGCTATTTTACACCACACTGGGGACAGCAGTTCAAAATTTGACATGAAGAAATATCCTTCCAAATCATCAACATAATTTCCTTCTTTTACCCAGGTTTTCTTTGTAATTACAATGCTGAGGTGTGAATTGACATAGATAATAATGCAGCCATGAACATGTTGAGAAGAGTCCCAGGATGAACAAGGAGCACTTCAATTCTGACAACTAAGTGCAGTATTTGTTACCTGAAACAGCCCAGGGCTGCTCAGTGAAGTGGACCTGTTTGTTCTTATAATCTCCCCTCTAGAGAGCCAAGGTGTGCTTCCAGAAACTGAAGCTCCAGGTAACGAGCCCAAACAACACAGTGACCCATCATAAGGGCAAAACTGTACTCTTGTAACACTGGGCATGGGAAGAGCAGCTCGCCCTTGTTCTGCCACCACTACACAACTGCAGTGCTGGAGTCAGATATCAAAGGTACACTCAGCCAAAGCCCCCGGGTTAATTATCCCTTGTTCTTGAAAAGCTGAGGACCCGTGTTGCTATTAAGGAAAGAAAAAAAATCATCACAACACCCCTGTATTTCTGTTAGTAAGCCTGAGCCATGGCACTGCAAGATCCCAAAGTTCCACCACAGACTAACATAGCATCCCAATGTACCATGTTAAAATAACACACTGCAGCTAATTTCTCTTCCTGCTACTCCATATATATTAGCTTCTTCTCTTTCCCTGCCATCTGTTAGTTTGCTGCAGTCTGCTGGGACAGGACTGCCCTCTCCTTTTCTCCCCTTCTTGCCTGCTCGAATGGACAACAACAAACCCTAGCATTTCCTATCCGTCCATTCAGCTTTCCTCAGCTGCCTCAGAAGCACCAACAAAAGCAGAGTTACTGCCACGAATGAAAAGTGCTCTGCTCACCTCTGCTGTACCAGTGTGCTCACCAGAATTACATGCTAGACACTGAAACACCTTGTAAATGGTTAGCAAGGAGGTAACTGCTGCTTTAGGAGGACACACCTCTTCCTCTTATCCGTGGGCATCATGGATTAAAACAGGTATCACCTGCATCGCAGGTACTGTCAGGGAGAAACTAAGGTAAGCAGCATTGACAATTACTCTATGCAGCAACCTACTGCAACTTTTCTTAGAAGGGAAGGGTAGCAAGGACAAAAAAACAGAAAATCATGTGAACAGCAATCTTCTATTACCATAAACCTCAGCATAAGATACGTAGCAAATAACTATTTTTCCCTCTAATGCAGTTCAGAATGTAATAAAGAAGGGCTATCTAATCCATCACACTTGTAGCCAGTTAGGAAGGAAACTGGAATGTTTGTCATCAATTGTTCTGTCAGTCAGATCATTAGAAAAAGGAACAGCTCATCTAAAAATAAAGTCAATATTGGCTGAATCTAAACAGTGTCTTCAGCATTTCACACACACATTCACGCAATGAACACTATTATTCTGTGCTTGTAACAATATGCCCCCAAGTCAATAACTGCTCTTCAACATCTGACCTCTTTTTAAAGCAGATTTGCAAGGAAGTATAGTGAAAGTGTTCCAAATCAGCTGGTGAGAAAGTATTATGGATCATAACCCCACAGTAAATAATTCCTAGTTCTTCTGATCTGCAAGATTAGAATAAATCTGGCATTACAAAAAATTAATTTAAAAAAAGAAAAAAAAAAGGAAAATTATGGTATCAAATATACTTCTACTCAAAAATAAAATAAATCCCAGTAGGACATGGCGAATATTCAGGATAATATCAAATGTCTTAAATCTCCTAAGATAAATATCTTAAAATCCCCAAAGCTTTGAACTACAGTTAACCTCTCTAACTATGTTCTCCAGCAAGCAATTCCAAAAACCACTACACCTTTACGAAGGGCTTTTCACACTAACAGCTCACAAAGCACTTCCTCCAGAAACACAAAGGAAAAGTAGCTGTCTTTGGGGTGGGAAACCACCAATATCTACTGCAGCACGCTAACACAAAGATGAGTTTTACAGTATGACTTTGTTTATCAAAGACAAATTTTCTTGCTTTCCAACCCCTACACACTGGCAGTCAGCAAATAAAATGCAATCAAGAGTAAATAATGAGTATCTTTAATTTCAGGGAAGCATCATGTAGCATACAGGCTACAACTGGGATGCAGTTCTGGCAAGTCCCTTGCAGGTCAGCTGAAGGAAGCCCCGACTTACCTAGGCCGTCCCAGCGAGGGCAGCGCCGGTTGCAGACGGGACGCCAAGCTCAGAGCCACAGGCGTAGTCAGCTCCTCGGAGCGGCAGCCCTGGCTGCTATTATGTCTGCAGCGTACAAGCGGCAGCGTGCCGTTATTTATACAGAAATCAGCACCTTCCTCAGGAAAAAAACACTTGAAGCTTCTTACTGGCCCTGCAACACGCTCCTCTACTTATGCCATCACTGCTAGTGACTAAGAAGATGCTTTCAGTGTCACAGGAGATTAAGATTCTGGCATGAGAGTGCCGGGCAGCTTTACTCTCACACACAGATCTGTCTTCATATGCAAACGCACTTTGTCGGCGGATGGAAGTGTATTATTGCAATAGGCTACCGAAGCGAAACAGTTTCCAAGTTTTCCCACAGGGCACCAGCTCCCCCTTCAAGCTGTACCCCAGCGCTTGCTCCCCCTCGTCCTTCTCCGAGGCCCTCCCCGAAAAGACCTGCGGTTTCTGGGCACCACAACTTGTCCTGTGTCCCCACCGAGCTCCGGCTCCTGCTCCCGTGCGCTGCCCGCACACCTGCCGGGACACCGCGTCCCCTGAGCCGCGCCCCGCGGGGTGTGGGCACCCCCGCACCGCCCGGCCAGCGCCCGGGCACCTCCTGCGCCGGGACCCGAGGCCGGGCCCCTTCCTCGGGACCGCGGGAGGGCAAACCGCAGCCGCGGTGCTCTCGGGGGTCCGCACGGCCTCTCCCCGGCCAGGCACCACATACACAGACACACACACGTAACACACACGCAGAACACACGCCTTGCACCTGTCCGCCACCACCGACCGGGAGCGAACTCCCACACGGGGGTTCGGGGCTCAGCTCTCCGCGGCGGGACTAGCACCGGGACCCCGCTGCCAGGGCAGAGCCGAGTGACAACCGCTCGCCACACAGATGCGGATAAGCAGGAAAAAGACGGCGAGGAGAGCAGCCCACTCCCATTACCTTAGCAACCGCGCCGCTGCCNCCCGCCGCAGC
Organism: Rhipidura dahli; assembly: GCA_013399225.1. Taxonomy (NCBI): domain Eukaryota; kingdom Metazoa; phylum Chordata; class Aves; order Passeriformes; family Rhipiduridae; genus Rhipidura; species Rhipidura dahli. The sequence goes on along the minus strand of VXAC01002937.1, from coordinate 2,055,696 downwards.
AGCGCCCGCTGCGGGCAGCCCGGGCACGCCGCCCCCGCCGGGCCCCGGCGGCGCTTCCCTCCGGTGCCAAGCCGGCCGCCCTTTGGCGGTGACGCGGGGGAACTTCAGCCCCCGTGCCCCGCCACCCCGGCTGCTGCTGGGGCACTCGACGCAGCCCCGAAGGAAGGCATGGAGCAGAAGGGAGGCATTATATCTCTTTGCAATCTTGTTTATGTGTTGAGTCGCACAACTAAAGTCTTTGGTAAAAGTCCTCCATCTGAAACCAGAGAAGTCTTATCTCTTGGTCACGTTCCTCCAACAGTCAGGATTCCCTAGCACCTGGGCTTTGCACACCATCATCAATCTTAACAGGCACCACAACTCCAACGAAACAGCTTGGAGACCCAGCTCTTTTACACAGACCTGTTCCATGAGCAAAAGACATTGCTCTTGGCTAGGATGAGTTTCTACAAGTTAACTAGGCGGGCAAAGGAGCTTGCATACTTCCCAGGGGTATTATCCACCAATTTCTCTACTGGATGAGATTTTTATTCCTTTTTCTCCAGAAGGCAAGTTAAGCTCACCTTGCCCCAAACTGAGAGCCCTGTGCTAGGATGCACAGACAGGGAGGACAGATAGGACAGACCATTGACAGGAGGCACCCACACCCATCTCTGTGCCAAAGTTTGTGAATTTCCAAGGTTTGGTTCCCACACATCAGACTCATGGCAGGTGAAACTGTTCACGATGAGGCCGACAACTGCACAGAGGAAAGGCTCCTTTACATGTGTAGCCTGCCTTAAAGGCGCTTGTGTGGTGTCTCTGTTCCCTCCATTTCCTAACATCCTGGATCTTAGAGAAACTAGGTTTGCATTTCATAAGCCTGCTGCTTGACTCCAAAAGCTATCATGTTCAGGCATGTCCTGTTATTTTATGGCTGTAGCCTGCCCAGCACAATTTCTGGTGGCATCTGGTACACTAAACTGCTGCAGTAATTCAAATGTTAAATTCATAAGAAAAATTATTTGTGGTTCAACTGTGCATCACTTCCATTTCTACTGGATCCATATCTCCATCTTTACTGTTAGTGGCTACTCCTTCCTTCGACTTGCAAATGCCAGTTTCTAGCCTGTACAGTTTGTACATGCTTCTTCAAAAAGGTCCTTCATCAACACAGACTACACATTTATTTCCCTGTCACACTCAAAATTGCATCTTAGTGGCACACTTCTGTAGTTATGCCTCACACAAGCTCATTGACCCTTATTAGACTTTACAGGGTGTTGATTCTATTGATTTGGTTCAGATTTCAGCTGTGGGCATTTAAATACTTCTGTGGCAGGTTACTACATTTTCATCATGATGAACCTTCCCTGATTGTTTTGTTCAAAGAGAATGCACCTCTCAAACACCACGGGATATTTTTGGGACAATTTTTTGAAATGAAATTAATCTAAAAACATTTCCCTTTATATCAAGTTTGAATTTAAATTACCTTTCATTCCCTTTGGATTAGCCCAAGCATGTTATATATTATTTGCTGCACAAAGCTGTCTGGCAAAGGGAGGAAAGAGAGAATGGCAACCTATGAAATAAAGATTTTTTTTTTTTTTTTTACAGAGATTTCCTCAGCAAAGCATTTTAGTT
>VXAC01002937.1:1833581-2052763 GCA_013399225.1 Rhipidura dahli | reverse complement strand
CCTTCCTTCGACTTGCAAATGCCAGTTTCTAGCCTGTACAGTTTGTACATGCTTCTTCAAAAAGGTCCTTCATCAACACAGACTACACATTTATTTCCCTGTCACACTCAAAATTGCATCTTAGTGGCACACTTCTGTAGTTATGCCTCACACAAGCTCATTGACCCTTATTAGACTTTACAGGGTGTTGATTCTATTGATTTGGTTCAGATTTCAGCTGTGGGCATTTAAATACTTCTGTGGCAGGTTACTACATTTTCATCATGATGAACCTTCCCTGATTGTTTTGTTCAAAGAGAATGCACCTCTCAAACACCACGGGATATTTTTGGGACAATTTTTTGAAATGAAATTAATCTAAAAACATTTCCCTTTATATCAAGTTTGAATTTAAATTACCTTTCATTCCCTTTGGATTAGCCCAAGCATGTTATATATTATTTGCTGCACAAAGCTGTCTGGCAAAGGGAGGAAAGAGAGAATGGCAACCTATGAAATAAAGATTTTTTTTTTTTTTTTTACAGAGATTTCCTCAGCAAAGCATTTTAGTTCAGTAGTTATATGGAGTTATGCTGGGGTATGACTACATGTAATATCAACAGTGAAATAGTTCAATATCTTCTATCAGGTCTGTTCAGGAAAAACTATTTCAAGACTACACTACACAGTCTTTGTTCTCACAGCTCCCTCAAAGGAGAGTGCATGCAATAGTCAACAAATCTAAGTGCTTAAATATATCAGGTTAACCCAGACTAAAATGCAGGTTCTATAGAAATGTTGTTTTCAAAGTACAAGATAGATAGAAAATATATCACGTGTGTTAACACTACAATTCAAAGAAATTACCAATATGTTTCCTGGAAATTTATCCAGCCTGAGTATTACCATACTATAGCAGCACATGACGCAGAGAAAGGAGTTTGAATGGACACATTAAAGCAATAGTGACCCCCATGCTTGTATTAATCATGGTCAGCAGAAGAAATTGTAACCAAAAAATACAAATAAAAGGAAAGGCAAATGATAAATAAATACAATTTAAATGGTATTTTAGGTTTGGATAATATTTCATGCCTTATTTCTCCATTTTATACTATAATTAAATGAATCTTTTCCTAGTGGTTTCTCTCAAGTAACAACGATTCCTTGGTCCCTTGAAGTAATAAAGGGTATGAAGAAAAATGGCATAGCAACATTTTTTACTTCCATGCATTAACCAACAAAATAAATGATACATAATTAAAACCAGATAAAACCAAGCTGTCTTTGTATTTACATTGATCCTCATGCTGAAAACAATGTAGTCAGACTTGGTTCATCACAGCGATCGTTTCTCAGTTTAGCCTCTTTCCCAGCGGGAGAGTCCAGCAGTTTGATGAGTATGATTAGAGATGCAGAAACAGTTCCGTTTAGATCAGTGGGACATCTCAAGTTGATGTAGAACTATGCACATACAGCAGTGTTTGCAGAAAAAGACCATGCATCTGAAACACTGCTTTGCTCAGTAAGCATTGGAGAAGAGTGCATGGGAAGGGGTTGCCATGTGTTTTTCTGGCCAGGAGGGCAGAGTTTTATTGTTCCCTTTCCACTATATTACATGGTGAAAAGCCAGAAGAGACCACCATGCTCCACACCAGGTAGGGAACATTACCTGTCCTTAATGATGCATCATTAAAACTGAAGAACCTGAGCTAGATTTTCATTTTCACTAACATGTCCTATTGAAAGTATTTGGTCAGCTTTTCTTTATCCCAGAGACTGATTTCAATGGCAAAACCACACCTTTTTTAAAATTATCATATCTTCTATTGACGACTGCCGCGGTAGAAAACTTCCCCAATGCCTAGTAATGCTCTCCCAAAGTTGTATTATCCTCATTGCTGTAAAGAAGTCGTTTTATCAGCTTCAAAATGTACAGCTTCCAACCCCTGCATATCGTGGCTGACACTAGAGTTACACATGCTCACAGGGCTTGTGCTAACTCTTACTCACAGCTCAACAGTGGGAGTCTCCAGGGTATTCCAACAGCTTCTTTACATGGTGAAGAGTCACAGCGCAGCATGTTCCCCTGTGATCATGGAAGAAAGGAGGAGTAGATATTGCTAACTTTCTGCCAGTAGCATCCTCCTCTCCTGGTGCTTGAAAAGCTCGGAAAAGCAGAAGCTGCTGCAGCTGCAGTGGTTGCAGTGCTCTGAGGTAGGGCCAGTGTTTTCCTTTCAGTCTGCAAACCAACAGCTTTGTTGATCGAATGAGTAAGTGTTACCCCGTAGCACTTACTTCATAAATATTCAATAGCTGTTAATTACAAGAAAAAATGGAGCTGCTGGCTCGAGGTGGGTGCTGAGACGTCACTAAAGCGGTGCTTTTTCTCATGAAGGCAATAAAGCAGAGTAAGTGTCTCTCTCTGTCAGAGGGCATGAAAAAAGCAAAGAGGTTTTCAGAGTTGTTCAAGGCAGGCTCTATTTTTCATAAAATGTTTAATTTAACAGTGACCTAGTTTTACAACAGCTTTAAGTGTCTTGGCTTTTCTTATCTCCTGTGTCTTAGCCTACATCATTAGAACAGCAGAGTAATAGGCTTTACAGATTTTGTTAAAGCAAACTAAATAAGGCCTTTCTGGGTGGATTAATTCTTCTCTCCTATTTTGCTTCAGGCAGTCGTTATGTTACAGTTTCTTTGTAGTTATAAAGAGGTTTTATCACATCTTTCATGGCACCTATTATAGATTTTTTTTTTTTAAATGTCAGCTCAGAGCCCTTTGCTTTCTTCATGGTACATTTTTGAGTATCAGACTGCAGAGGCACTCTTGAACTCCTCAGGCTTTTTACAGAATGATCCTTTGTTTTGTAAACATTCAATTAACTGTATGAAATTGATGGCTGGTTTGACTAGCAAATTTGGACATTTACAGGCAGTACAGACTCATGCCAGCTTTCAGCAGGAGCAAGTTGTGGGGTGCCATTAATTTTACTTACCTTATTTCACTCACCAGAAAAAAAGTTATTGTGTATCCTGTCATTGTGACCAATAAACAGCAGGTCAAGTGATGCTTGCTCTCTTTTTCAGTGTGTGCTACATATGGTCCTCTCAGATACTGTTTTATGGTACCCCTCTGTGATTCCTAGCTTGTCTTCATGGAAGTGTTCTTTAAAAACTCCTCAATCTCTATTGGGTGTGCTGTGTTCCATATGGATTCAGCAGAAAAGGGGACCAATTAGAAAAATGGTATTTCAGCCATGCAGCACCAAAACACACCAGGCCTGCAGAAAGATGGCTCTTCCTTCCACCTCCATCTCAGAGATTCTCAGGAAATTTTATCCTTCAAGAGTCAAGTATGAGGAGCCTTGCTGTGGCTGAGTCCTTTGTGCATACTCTTTAAGGAAGGAAACACAGCGTAGGAGATGATGCTACATCTGCCAGGTTTATATGAGTGTGAGTGCTTTCTCTACAGGGAGAATTTTCCTGAGGGGATCTCAGCCCACAGAGGTTTCCATTGATCCATGTTAACGTGTTCTACAGAAATTGAACATGTCAGACTGAAAAATGCAAGTAATGTATACTGGCAGTTTCTGAGCAGTGACTTAAACAGTGTCAAGCCCAATGTATACTTCTACACCTACAGGGATCATGCAAGCTAAAAGAACAAAGACAGCTTAATAGGAACCATTCAGAGCCAGCGTGTACTGGCCTTGTTGAGCTTCACTTAATTCCTCCCTTTTTGCAAAGGGATTTCAGTTGCCTTTGCAAACATGAAATTTGTGCCAGCTCTAATGCTTTTTAAGGTTTGTGTGACTTACAACAAATTTCTCAGTGACTTATTATCATCAGGGAAAAAAGCCATGGTGGTGAATTTCAGGCATGGAAGAACTTGTGTCCTGAATCTAGGAAAATCATGAAAACAACAGTATTGAGATTTTTTTTATATATATAAAGCTAAAGACAGCAGAAGAGCATTAGTAGCAGTTCTTCTGTTCATTTTTATCAATAAAGAACACTGTGGGAAAGTAAAATTCACAGACTTTGTAAATCCACCTAGGAAAGTCTGGAAGACCCTGTTTGCTGAAAGTATTGAAAAGAGATTTGTGTAAGAAGCTTTGCTTTGCATTGTCTAATCTGGAGTCCCAAAATGGACAAAGAGCAATACAACTAATCAGAAGAGGAGGGACTCCATTCCCCCAATATCCAGGATCTTGCTCAAACACAGCAGAGGCATCCTTTTCTTTTCTGCCTTGGCAATCTCACATCTGAACAAGTCAGAGCATTGGCTGAGTGAGGAAATTAGCATAGTCTCATACTTTCCTGTGTTAGAGAGAGGACTCTAGAGGGGATTCTAAGTTCTTCTATAACATCTATCAATGGCTAAGATCCCTCCCCATGTTCTATTAGTTCCACAGGAGATCAGTTTTTTGATATCTATCAGTGTTTATTCTTTTCTGTCCTTCAGTCAAGAACAGCCTTTGGCCTGCACTCCATCCATCTGATCGAACTTGTAAAGTTTTCCTGAATATGGCAGAGCCTCAACTTCTGCCTTGTCATGTAGCCAAATTTTATAAAAATTCATGGCACTAAGTGGCAGAAATGTGTGAATTCCCATAGAATTCAGGTTTTTTCCAGCTGGCCTTTACCTGCTGGTCTGGAAAAGCTGCAGAAGTAGTACTTACTTGGCATAAATCATAATATTCTTGACTTTTTCTTCTGTGATATTGCAAAAGTTTCCTTTGGACATTTTTTTCTGTTTGAAATAGGTTTTATGATGATTAATTACATAAGCTGTGATGGGAACTGCTGCGCAGTGGGAATAAAGAACCTGAAATGTGGAGGAAGGCATGAAATATGTTTAAAAAAGCCCTTAAATCCAGAAAGATGCAGTATGTGCCTTTCATAGCCCTGATCATACTCTTCATATGCTATATCCCTCTCTCACCAGTATTTATCTGTGTCTTATTAAACTAGGCATTTCTTGCAGCAGAAACTATATCATCGTTTTGAAAAAGCATTTACCATATGGAAGAAACTGCAAACATCACCATGAACCATGTTTCTTTCCTGTACTTGGATGATTTATAGTACCCACCAACACAGTTCAAGTATTAAAACTCACGTCTCCGTGTTTCTGTATCTATCTATATATGTTTACTTTATGTACACATACATTTTAAAATATAAAAATCTTTCTCTAATAATTACAAAAAATGTGCAGGGTGTTGTTGAGAAATTTTTGCAGGAGAAAGGACACTGGGATGCACAACCCAGCTTTCCCAGCATTGAATCAAGCTGAATAAAGGATATGCTATCTTTGATAACACCACAGAGGAGAGAAAAAGAAACAACCCAAGGATGAGAAATAAGGATGGATTGACTGCAGCACAAAAGAAATATAGTTTAGGAATCACTGAGACAATAGGGTAGTTCAGCAATATGAAAGAAGTATAGTTTAGGAATTGCTGAAACAATAATTTAGTTCAAAAAGGATTGATACATTATGCTGAACAAAAGGATGAGAAATGCTGAAAGATGGAGAATAGCAGTCACAGCAAGTGTCCAATCAGAAGTTTAGACGCAACATGCTAACAGTAGCAAGCATCCAATCATTAAACTTCTTTTCGGCCGGACGACGTTCGAATCATCACGTATTCAGAACTGAAACTGCTATATAAGTGTATATTTTGCTCATAATAAATGGCTTCACATGATCATATTGATCGTTGCGTGATGTCCCGTTCTTTTGCCTCTGCAGGGTGTTGATGATTTATCTAAGTCAGATGGTACCGCTTCTCTCTCTTTGGCTAATTTATGTAGCTAAACATCACAGTGCACGTTCTGGTTTTGGTAGGGAGGTTTAACATTTGACATGCTTTTGGTGAATATTTAGTTGCTTCATTCTGTTGGTTTTTTTTTCCTATTAACAGCAGTTAAACCTGTACACAGTCAAATATTTCTACATTTTTGCATAAGAAAAGTCCTTAAACTCACCTTCAAATTCAAGTGACAATTAACATTTATTTATTATATTTATAATAATTTTCAATTATTGTTCCAGCTTGTCTGCTGCTGAGAAAGTACTGCACAGGGAGGAGATCTTACTGAGTCAGGGTCAGTTGTACAGCATTCACTAAAATGAGTGGGCAGCAGAAGAACTCAAAAAACAGGTATTAGCCTAGGAAACCTGATTTTTCTATGCTCACAAGTAGGGACAGTGAGAAAAGACTCTTGGAAATCCAAAGCTGGAGCATAACCTCAGACAAGAAGAATCTTTCTCTCTGCTGGGCACAAGAAGACCGTAAGAGGGTTTGTCTCACTGGAGTGCTGTCATCCTTTCCCAGGTTTGTGAATCTCCCTTCCCTACAAAGCCAGGAATCCAGATGCCAGTTTTGGAAACCTCAGCAGTGTGAAATATGAGAAGGATCCCAGAGCTAAGTTCTGGTCTCATCTTCCTCCTCTCCAGCCACAACAACTCCACCAGCAGCTCTCTCCTTGAAACACAGTCCTTACTTCAATAGCCTGTTAAGCTATGAGAGTAAAGAGACTGATACAGCCCAATTCAGTTAAAACACATTTCAAACTGGCCTGATCTGTTAAACTAGAATGTGAGAACAAAACACTTGCACAATGCATAATTCAAAATCATTCATAGGGCTTATTTTTAAAAAAATGAGTTTAATTTTTTTCCCCATAATTATCCAAGAAACTGCTTTAAATCTGTATTGCCATTAATGACTCCATAAAGCTTTAAAAGACGTAGTACACATCATGTCAGGATCTCAAAGTGCCTTATAAATGATAATGAAACAGTGAATCCTCAAATCTACTTTCAAGTAAATATGGCAGGCATGGCTGAGATTCTTCCATCTTCAACTGCTTGGGCTGCAATGTTTCACTTTATGGATCAGCAATAGGCTGGATTCTTATTTTCTTTTTTTGCCCATGTTAATTATATTTTAAAACTGAATATACCCATGTTTGAGACTATTGTTAAAAATGTATCAGGGAGATGGGCCTTGGTGAAAACGATATGTTATTCTGTGAAAATCTGCCCAAATTTTGACAAGTTACAAATTCTGAAATTCTCAACTTGTTACTGCTTACATTCTTAGAGAGTGAAGGCTAAATTCCTCAGAAGCTGATTGCAGTGATGCACATTCAGAATAGTATAGTTAATTTTAACTAAATGTATAAATTATTCAGTAGAAGGTGGGGGTCTGCTTCTTATGAATTTGTAGCCTAGGAGGGGACTGAAAATCACTGAGTCTGTCTCATTGCTCAGGGTAGGCTCAACTATACCTAAGTTTACAAGTCCTTGCAGACAGTCAATGCTGGAGATGCCATAGACACTCCAGGAAATTTATTCTACTATTTAGTGAAATATTATCTGTACAAGGTTTCATCCTAATATTGAAGATGAATCACATGTTAAAACAGGAGCCCATTATTTCTTGTTCTCCATCATAGATGTAGAAAGCAGATTACCACTGTTCTCTTTGGAGCAGAATTTCACATTTTTGAAATCTTTTAGCCATTTTTTCTGTGTCAGACTAGACACTGTCAGTTTTATTTCCTTACAGCTTGTTTTTTCAATGCCTCACCATTCTGATTGCCCTCCTCTAGACCACCTCCAGCTGCTTCACATTTTTGTTGTGTCCACAAGTGTACACACTGCTTTTGCTGATGCATCACTAGTGCTGAGCACTCTGCACCTGCAAAGACAGCCCAGGGCAGCATCCTCCTGTTTTGCACTAGCCCAGCATTATTTTATTCTGATGAATTTGTGTTCTACGAAGCCTGCTAAGTATTTTCACACAGAATTGCTTTAAGAAGAGTTCCTTGCTGTCCTGTGTTTCTGTAGTTTCTTATTCCTGTCTGAATGAAGCTCTTACTCATCCTGAATGCTACCCACACTTTTCCGATCATACCTGCAATTTATGAAGATCACTGTATTTTAATCATCTCCTCTACAATACTTGCAGTCTCCTGCTGCTTGAAATTATCTGCAAATTTAATAATGATTCTTTTTGTGTCATCAATCAACTCATTAATACTACCAGACCTATAGCAATCCTCTGTGGACCTTCATGGAATGCATCCTTGCATTTTGACAATGAAGTATCTGTAGCTGTTTGAGCATGGTCTGCTAATGCAATTCAACACATATTTTCAGTACAAATATTTACAAGTTCACAATTTACCTTCTGCAAAAGAGTTGTTTAAAACTCAGTCTTTCTTCTTTTTTTTTTTAACTCTTTTTTCCCAGGAAATTATTTTATTAAAATATTAACAGAACTCAGACTTTGAAATATATTGAGCAGAGGTAAAACAAATTTCATGTTTAATTCAATTATATAATTGTGAGAAATATCCTGAGGTGCACTTTTATTAGTAATCACAGAAGATGGTCACTCTGTTAGATACTGCCTGTCTCTGCCCTCCCTCCCAAAAGTCTTTTTCAGATTTAGCTCAGCAGCTGATGGCAATAACATATGGGAAAGCATAAGTATTGAAATATGGAGGAAGAAAGCCTTTAGTTCTCCATTGAGCCATCTTACTCTGAGTAAAATCTCTGTATTTGCAGTGACTTGAAGACCTTATGCTAAGTTTTGCTCCTTTGAATCACATGTCCAAATGAATAATAGCCTTCATGGCAGGTAGAACATATTTAGAAAAGGCTCACAGATCATCTCATGTGGTTGTGAGCTATAATTTACCCACACAAGCTAAACAGCTCTATTCACCCTGTTATAATCAGCTGGTCCTCTTCATCCTTTCAGAATATAAAAGAAGATCTCTCTCGTCCTAGATGCTTAACCACTCAATTTTTGGAATAATTAGGAAAACCCAGAAGTATTTTTAGTGTCTCTACCTCTTAAGCAGGCTAAGTCTTCATTGCTTCTGCATGTCTGATACACAGACTTTCCAAACTGCCTAGTTCAAGTACAGTACCACAAATAAAAAGTCTAGCGACTACCTTTGGAGATACAGCCCAGCTGGGAGCTCACTTGTCACTTTGAAATGACAGCCAAGTTTCTGTTGTTTATTAGATCTCAGGCTTTTTTTTTTTTTGCTTTGTAACTCTGGAAGCTCTCAATGACGATGAAATTTTACCATCCTGTCCACATCTACAAAGAGCTGTGTGTTCACCCAGTACTAGCCCTGTGGATGTAGCCTCCAGCAATCAGTCCAACTCACCAGTCTACCAAGGTGAGGAGCACAAGTTCAGTGTACATCTTATGTAACATGGTCATCTGCTACCAAAATGCTCTCTTCACCCAAGGCCTGGCCACAAACATTCCTTGCACTTCCATCAGGTGATCTAGTGGCCACACAGCTACAGGACAGGTCTATTTGCCTGGCAGATCCAATAGAAAACAAATGAAGATGACTGCAGCTGGAACAGGGGGCCAAGACTGCATTTGAAACTGGCTACTAGGTTTTAAAAAGCTCATTTAGATGCAACGCAAACGTCTACCTCTGCCTTCTCTCTACATGTTTATCTCCTTCTTACCCCCTCTAACCTCCATGCACACGTTTTAAGTCATCTTTTAAAAATGATTTTCAGCAGTTTTCGTTTTTCATCTACAATTTAAAATCCTATGCTACCTGACAAAACCCAGCCTTGGTTCTACATTGTCATCCCTGGCAATGCATCTTTTGAAACAGAGGCACTTGTTTGGTCTTTGCTAGACCAGCTTGTATGTTAATCTTCCAGTCAATTCCACAGGAATTTACATTATCAGAAATTAATTTCAAACAAAGGTAAAAATACTCATTCTCCAGCTCAGCCTTGAAGGACTGTATTATATGATGGGGATGGTGCACAGACGCAGCTAGTAAGACTTCTCTCCTACATGAAGTGTCTGATTCACCTCATGACTTCTGATGGGCACAATATCCTCCTGTAAGACCATTTCCCAGACTTATAGTCACCTGGGGACAAGTAATTCACCTATTTTAGATCCAGATATGATGACAGGATATGTTGCCCTCTGGAGCTGACACAATTCCTTCCTTCTTTTGGTGAGAGTCTGGACAACCAGCTCAGACCAGCTGTTAAAGGATGGGAGCTGGGAGAGAAGAAACTCAAGTGATGGAAAAAGAAACTCAGAGACTTGTGCCTGCAAAGCATTCTGAGCTCTCATTGAAGTTTTCATGAACCACTACCCTTTAGAATTGTTTCCTAAACATGAGAAGATACTAAGCATAAAAAGACTGGGCTGAACCATGCACACCTAGTTCTTGGGGGATTAAACCTGCTTTTTTGACATTTGATGACCCATCCTGTTACATATTTTTAAAAGAAAAATGTAAAAATTATTAAGGAAAATGCAAAAATATCCCAATATTGCAACATCTTTATAGATGTCATGTAGAAGATCTCAAGAAATCCAAGGTTTCTAGCTTTGCAGTCACCACTAAAATAAGACCATGAGGCCAGCAGTTTAATGCATGACATACACAGCAACACAAAGATCATGAAGCACATTTTTCCTAGTAGGAAAAATGAGGACCAGCTTCAGAGATACTTTTTGTACACAGCATTGGCTGCAGGCTTAGTCTGCCAGTGATATCAAACTATTTTTCTCTGTGACCGACCCTGCAGATGAGAGTTTTCAGTGCCTGTATACTGCATTGCTAGTTACAACCACTCGACTGCAGAAGGAGCTTCCAAAACAGTAAAACTGATAGCCACAAAGAAAACGTGAGAGATGAAAACACAACTGAGAGAGACTATAATAAAACTTCTGTTTCCATCTTCCTGACCCATTCACTTGCTGCCTTAGGCCATCCTTTCATGGTTACAATGCAATTCACTGTAGAGAGATATCTACCAAGTATTCACCTCAAAAGTTGTTTTTTTCATCACTGTAGTGTCTAAACCCTGTATAAGACCAACATTTAAAAATATTCATATTCAGGTCTTGAAGTTTTAGCTATTGCAGTTTAAGAAGAAAATTCTGGCAATATTTAAGCAGCCTGCTTTATCAGTGAGATTCAAATAGTTGGAAATTATCTAATATAGCATCTAGACACATCTCCACACTAAAAGCATTTTTGATCCAAGCCAGATTAAGGTTTTAAACAGCCTTAGGCAGTGAAAAATTCCATGGGGGGATATAGAGGCCATGGGAATGTTCTGAAGTCTTAAACCACCCATTCTCTAGCCCACAAATTTATGCAGAGAACACTTCTACAACAACTGCTGAAAAATACCCAGAGCCAGTAAAAAAGAGTGGAGAGTAAAATGCCCTTTTGAGAAGTGTTATGCCATCTGGTTATTGCAATACATGTATATACCACTCTTTAAGAAAAAGTTCCTGGAGTATCACAGGCTTTACTCAGTCTCTTCTTCCTTCAGTGCTTCTGCCTTAGTTTTAACAGGTACTACAGATTCTGGAAATATATGTGTGTGTAGGGTATCAGCATCTTCCATTTTGCAGTTTCATTCTTAAGAAGAAAATTGCAATGTCTCTTTTGTAAGAAATTAGCATCCCTACTTAAACCTGTTCTTTCAGAGATCCAGGATATTGCATGTAGGCTGCTGTTTACTGCAATTAAAACTCTCCAGAAATAAAGACCACAACTAATTTTGTGTTCCTGTTCTATCTTTCTATCTTTTATGTTCTCATTCTGTCTTTCTTTGGAAAGCAAATGCAATGCTGTTCGCCATAATTTTTCCCTGTTTTTTATTTTTCAACAGCAGGTGGTCCTGTTCTTAATTAAGTCTCTTAATTGAACCTCAGTCTCAATGACACCTTTCATTCATTCATTTATTCATTCTCTATTGCCATGATACACCTGCTCTCCTCAGATATTATCCTGTTCATGTGCACTCCCACCCCACTTCCCATCACCAAGGGTTGGCTCTGACCCTCCATACCTGGATAAAAGCATGGACTGCCATTCCTGACACTCCTATTCATCATGTCAGGACTTCGGACAGACCACAGGATGGTGGCACAGCACCACCCTTTGCTTTCAGTTCATCAGACATCATAATAAATGTGGGAAAGTTCAGATAAAAGGAGATCCCCTGAACATTTTTCTTTGCTGCATGAAGTGCTCAGTTTTTCAACTGTTATATTCTCATACTTGCCACAAATGTGGCACCCATGTCCTGTAAGTTATTTCTTTCATAAAGATAGCATGGAATGATGCATTTCTCTGAAAAGAAATGGGAAGATGTACATCACATTTGCAGGAAAATTGCTAACTCTGCTGCTGATGTGGCAAGAAAATAGCATGTGTCTCAAGTCTGGCACTAGAAAAGCTTATGCACTGATTATCTTTACAGTCCAGAAATTGTAACAACATTCCTAAACACAGATTTGGGTCTAGGTTTGCAGAATTCACATTCTGAATTCAGAATATATAGTTCATATATGAACTACAGCTCATAAATACAGAGTAAATAAATGCAGTAAATACATCATACAGAAATACAGTTCATAAACACAAAATTCATAGTTTCTATTCCCCCTCACCAAATTACTATGTTCTGTCTGCAATGTTCATTTGTACAGAACAATCCTGAAGAGGTCATGGCAAGGAGCCTGGAACCAAAGATTCACGTTACTACCTGGACACTGAATTCCTCCGTATTTGAGAGAGTCCATTCCCTCAGGGAGTTGCTGCTGCTCCCTCTGGGAGCTTCCCTTGGTACAAAGTTGCCAGTAAATGTTGTGCTAGAACAAAGGCTGTGTCTATGAGTGTTTGTGCATCACTTTGTTGGGAATTGCGGGCAGAGGATGCTGCAGCAGAACTACATTTTGCAGCAGAATTGATGCTCTGGTGGGCTCTGGCTTCTCTGATGCTGTAAATAAGACTCTCCCATGTATCCATGCTCCTCCTGCCCTGGGGCAGTTGGTAAAATTTGTCACCCCTTAGAGCTGCCCACAACAGATGAATTGTCCTGTAGAGCACATGGTGCAGACAACCCTGGATGAGATATGTGTGGCCTGGGGATCCATGCTCAGAAATGTCTTGAAGCAGCAGCAGGTATGGGCTCTTATTCTATTCCATGTCCCACTCTCAGGGGTCTGCTATTGCCTCAAGAAATGGAGTTGTCAGGATGTCAGCAGCAGTTAGAAGAGTACCAGCAATGACATTGTAATCTGGGATTGGGGAATTCAGAGGACCTGAGAAGCAGACCAGATCCAGGAAAAGCCAAGTAGTTAAAGCTGAGCCACACCCATCCCATCATCCATTTTAGAACCAGTGCTACCAGGAAATCACCTCAGGAGTCAGCAACTGGACATTCTTTAATGAGAGATGCCACAGCACCTGTTCACCATCCAAGAGATTTCTCCAAGTTAGTTTGCTGCCCAGCAGGAGCTCACGTACGTGACATCACTGAGAGGATATGAAGCTTGCTAAACCCTCAAGGTTATCATCCACTCCCTATTCTGCAATGCAGGGTCTGATGATACTGTGGTAAGGCAACTTAGAAACATCAGAGACTGTAGGGCCCATGAAGACCTGATAACTACAGGCCATGTTGTCCCCTAACCTCCAAGTCACAGGGGTAAGGGGATCGAGAAGGAGGAGATGAACTGAACAGAAAATGCCTGGCTGCATAGGTAGTGCTCAAGGCTGTACTATATATATGAATACCCTGAACTATTTATATTAAGGCCCTCTAGTTAGTGCACTTACTGTGTATATTAATACCCTCTAGTTAGTGCATTCAGCAAGCCTGAACTTCTTTGTTATTGCTTCAATAAACTGTACTATTCCAGTATCTGGATTGTACAAGTTCTTGAACTCAACCAGACCTGTAGTATTGGTAAATTGCACTGGCTGCAAATTTGTGACTGACTGGGAGTAGGGACTTTTATTAACAAGCCTTTTTGAAAAAAGGCACACAAGTTTCACTCCACAATGCTCACAGCCCGTCACAGGACAGGCTCTCCCACTCTCCCAGGCACACAAGCCCAAGTGTACTTGGCATAGCTGCCTTGTCTGTCTCAAGCAGGGGAGATGAATATCTTATCCAACTCTTTGGCAAGTGTGGTAACTCAGTCTGGGAAGTTTTTGATGGTCTGGCTACAAAAAGTACAGCATGGGCAAGATCATAACATACAGAGATAAATCTAAAGGTCTTGTTTTTCTAGAGTATAAATTAAATCCTTTACAGCATATACTCCTTTTAACAATAGAAGCAAGGCAACATGTTCTCTCCTATGACTGACTCTTCCTCTCTCCTTGCTTTTGACATAAATATATCTGGATTGTAATGTGAGAGATGACATGTTGTTACAAACAAGGATTATTGAAGAATTCAGCCAAAGAAAATATCAAAGACTACTTTCTGTAATAAGAACAGAAAAAGAAGGCTAGCAAAACACTCACATGACCCTTTTCTCATCCTCTGCCCTTCCATCTACTGGATAAATTGAGAAATGATGTGGAGAAATGACTCCAAGCACCACAATGCAGGAGGGCTCTCTGTGAACAATGGTGAACTTTATGTTTTACAGCACAGAGAACAACTCAGTGAAAAGTACCTGAGAGCCTGTTCATTCAGTTTTGGTTTACTTCAGAGATGCTTCTTGTTCAAGTCCATTCACTGGCAGGAATAAATATCATCAGCACGTAGCCTCAGCTCTCACCAGTTATCAAAAGGGTACTTCTGGGACAGAATGATTTTATGGGCTTTGGGCTCCAAGGGGACAGTCAATGGAACATCTCAAGATGATAAAGTGCTAGAGGTGAAGATCCTCCCCTGTAGAGCATCAGTCTCAGCCTCTGTAGAAAAGTGAGTAGAACCACAGGCAACATCTGCCAAGCTGATACTCCTCTCATGTCAGCAGAGAGTTGCTTGCTACAGCACACCTTAAAAGCAAGAAGTGAATAATTAGAAATACCCCAAAGCTCCTATGTGTTTTCACAGCTAAGCTGGAATTGGGACCTGAAGCCTCTCAAATTCATGGCTTCCTGTGAATAACAAGAGAAGGGAAATTTTTTTAAGCAGACTCCAAATCACCCAACACACTGTTTAATAATTTCCAGAGCTTTCAAAGAGGATGGATCCTGATACAACCTTGCTGGTCGCAACATCAGTTGTGGTCATGCAGTTGCTTAAATGCCCTGAGGAAAGCAACTGGAACTGTGTCAGTGATTGCTGGTCATGAACTCCACAAACCTCCTGAAGCTAGGTTACTAATGATATAGATAAAAGTATCCCCTCCTCTCTTCTTTGTTCACTTGTTGTCCTCCCTGTTCTATCAGCACTCCCCTGTTACTGCACTCAGGAAGCTTGCACAAGAACTTCCTCTATTATTTGGCATAGTGCAGACCACATACACTGTAACTTACTTCCTCAGTAAAATACACAGACTTCACCTTCTCCATCTATTATCATTGGGAAATATTGCCATTCATCACATCATTTTTATTACCTGTTTTCTAGACATTCTATGTTTTATGGATATATTTTGATGGGTAGCCAGAACTGAGGACTGCATCCTGGGAGAAGACAAGGTATTTTTCCAGTGGCAGCTGTATTCTTCACCCTCCTGGGGCAGTGGCTGTGTTTTCTGCTAGTTAATATTACAAAAACCTTTCAGAATGTGATTTTTTTTTCTTTTTGGTTCTAAATCCCTGGCTTCCCAGCCCCAGAGGGAGTTTTCTCTACCAGATCTGGGGAGAAGCCTGGGAGCATCTAAGATGGGGCCACAAGCAAAAGGAACTTCAGAGCCAGAAGCAGCAGTGCCACATCTCCTCCTCACTGTGCTGCAGCTCCTCCAGAAATGCCACAGCCCTGGGACATTGGCCAAAATTGCACTTACCTTGCAGAGACTGGCAAACACCACACATTTCCTGACCTAATTGAGAACATCAGCAGCTCTGCCTGCCAAAAAGCAACATGCAAGTGTTTGGCTGTTGGTATGAGCCCTTCACTACTGGAACCGAATCTCTGTGGCCCAAATATTGCAAACAAGCATGAGACTCCTTGTGTCTAAAGAGAAAGGGGTTAAATGATTGCTAATGGAAACACACACACCCTCCCCATTAATCATTTTGGGGATGAATAAATGTGACCACTCCCAGAAAAGCTGAAATTAACTATTTCTGAAACTATTTCCCTTCTTTATATAACAAGAAGAAAATAGGTTTTCTCTCTTTTATATGATTAGATGAACATCCTAATTTGCAATGTCACAGAAAGACATATCTTAGAATAAAACTTCAGTGTCCCATACTGTGCTAGATTTCTGAAGAAATAAATTTTCAAAATAAATTTTCATGCTTTTCTTTCATAATGAGCGGGAATATTTCTTTAGTACTCAAAGTAGCTGGGGAGAAGCAAACCCTATCCCTCTTTTCCCTTCAGGGCCCCAAAATCCCATCCAAAAAGGGTAAGTATAAAACCACCAGAAATAAAGATCCATTTTCTAACACACTTTATTACTTACAGGAACAGACCAGTTATCTTTTCCTTGGATTTATTTGGGGTTAATTAAACATAGCATGTATTAGACATTATGTCTCTTTCTTACCACTCTTCAAGAGAAGCTAAAAACTGGAATACACACTTATTCTGTTCTTGGTCAACATATCATAAAATAGATTCTCAGGGAGAGCAGTAGAACCTAAAAGACCAGAGAATCATTTCTTAAGGTTCCAGTTCTTACAGGAGCTTGCAAAACCTGTCTCACCATACACCCATCCAGAAGGCAGGCTGAGAACCTGCCATCAGCCTTACTCTTGCTCTGATTCAATGCTGCTTTGACATTTTGCAAAACGTTGAGCTGAAAGAAACTAAAATTGCTTTTCTGCTTGCTGAAGAAGATATATCAACAGTGTGTTGTCATAGTAAACTAAGGATGAGCAATGGCTGTACTCTTATCTCACAGACATCATTTGTCTGGAGTGTATCTCCATCTTCTTGAAGCGCAAGAATGCACTTTAAAACAGAGCAAGAGGAAAGAACATAGGCATTCCTAAGAACATAGGAATACTATAAGATGACCTGATTACAAAAGGAGCATCTTAACCCAACTCTGGTCCGAGGAGAGAACAGACTTAGGGCCCAAATGAAATGCAGCAGCAACAGCAGGTGAGATTCCACTGTGGCACTCAGCTGAAGCAGCGTGGACTGGGAAATACAAGCTGGGCAAGGAAATACAAGCTGATGACTTTCCTGGTACGTACCACCTTGTCCAAATGAAAGGTTCATTAACCCCAACAAGAAATAACTGAAGGTTTTTTAATTTACTCAAAATGTATGCACCAGAGGAGTGGCTCGAGGACTCGGTTTGTTTGATTTTCATTCAGGAAAGGAAGACACAAATATGAGCAATTGTTGTGGCTAGTAAATACTAATTTTGATTTGTGCAAAGATGTAAACCTCCATGCTCCAGGGAAAAGCCTTTGTCCTCAGCTGTTGCTACTGGTCAGAGCTGCAGGGTCTCATCGTGCTCACAGTGCCTCGGCCCTGTGAAACTGGGCTCTTCACAGGCACAGCAGGCAGACCGAGTGCCACACCCCTCCAAACCCAGTCCCTGCAATGCAGATGCAGGTAGATACACACTCTGTCTACTCTCTTGTCCTATTCAAGGCCTGCAACAGTCATGATGCAAGCACTCATCAATACCTCATAGTAGTGATAAAAACTGCTCTAACAGGCACAATATTAATCAACAATATTGGAGATAATAGCTCTCCAAAACTGGAACTATAGAGAAAAAGGTAGGTAAGTGTCACTGACCAAAATCCCCTTAGCCTAGTGACAGTTTTGTGTGGAGAATGTGCTGAGCAACTGTTTAAATGTCAAACTTATGCAATGTGACCTTGGTGCCAAACAGCACTGTGTGGAACACTGGGGTCACCAGTGGTTTTGGCCATCTCTGTTAAAAGCAGAACTGGTAATTTAAACAGTCCTGTATTTTCTCCTAACTTGGTTTTAATAGCTAAAGCCCTTCAGAACATAATTAATGTTTATATATCCACTCTTGAGAGCAAATTAATCAGTTCCTCAGAAAGACCATTAAGTTTTTTGCTTCTGTGCATTGTAACCAATTATGAATCCAAGATTCACAGCTATTAGCTTCACCTAGAAATTCAGAAGTTGCCAATATATGAATTGCAATTTAATAAAGAACAAAAGATGGACAAATTAATTCAGATGGAATAAGAAATAAATTTTGATGAAGTATTGAAGCGGCACAATTAGAAGTATGAATGTCTAAGTCTTCCTCTTCTTTAAGACTGACTTGGTATATCCATTTCATTCCTTTGAAAATTCCCCATGATTCCAAAGTACAGATGGATTGTGCTTTTAACTGTATATTGCACAATTCATACATCATAGACAGCATGAGGTGTAGCAGTTCTTGCTCTGTGTTTGGGGATTCTCTTGTCTCCAGGAATCCAAGTTACTAATAGTAACAATTGAAGCACTGAATCACAGAAAAATAGGAAAAAATGCAATAGATTTTGGAGTAACTGTCTCAAATAAGAGATGGAAATGTACAAGGAAGAATGTGCATACAGGTGCCTTTCATTTTTTTTCCTCAACTGAAGTCACAATGCACAATGTGTGATGTCATAAAAAGCTCTACTTCTGCTAATATTTCTTTCTCTGTTGAGATTTCCTGGTAACGCATCACAATACCAACACTGCAGGCCAGATGCTCTGTTTTCATATTCTGCCTTTGCAATGAATTGATCTGTGCCTGCTTCCAGTTTAGAATCACACTTCATGTTTTCATTACCTTCAAATATAATTAATATGATCTAAGTTGTGTTTTTAAGGAAGTGACTGATCTGTGCTTATTGAACAGGCTTGTTTGCTTTCCAAAGTATCACCTTTACTTTTCTCCATAGCATAGCTTGACAGTTCAGTGTTGCAATTTCCAGTTGTTTTCACTGCGGTGAATATCAGGAGGTCTGGGTGATTGTATTGGTTTGAAAACAAACCAGTGGGAGATCACAAGTCAGGATTAAAATTAATAGAAAAAATTAGAAATAAGTGAAATAATATAAGGCAAAAGCACTGACAAAGTCAGATACACCCTGATACCCTATTAGGGTGGTCGCAGCAGTCCCAATGAAGTGATGCAGTTGAAGCGATGATCCGATGGAAGGTCCAGTCTCCAGCTGAAGGTCTGTGGTGTCTCTTGTCCTCTGATCACCCAGTAGACAGGGCTCCAATGAGGCAGTTCTAAGGGCAGGTTATATCCAGATGGGAATGCCTGGCTTCCCCCTCCTGGGTGGAGCATCTCACAATAGGGTGAGATAAGTCCATGAGTCATGTGGTGGTTTCTTGATGGCCCATTGTTTGTTATCAGGGGTGGGTCGTCAGCAGGTGATAACAGCTGATGGCCCACAGCTGGTGGTAATAGAATACTTAGATACATCTATTGTAACCTAGGACAGTGATCTCAAGTTTTCTGTTCTTGGTAATAGTGAACAGAGGCTCTACAAGCTGCAGGACATGGATATGAGGGATTGGTACTGACTCAGTTGCCTTACACATTCCTCTCTACGTTTCTTTCTGTTTCTTTTCCCCATGTCTTTTGAATGCAAATCATGAATCAGGTAAAACAATGGCTATAGAATAAGCATAGCCATTACAAAAATCCATCTGTCTTACAATGCTGGAGATATATAGGTCAGCTGGACTAGTGGTGACATAAAATGGGACCAGTATAGATATACTAAGTCTTTACACTACAATAAACAGCCAAAGTCTTCTTGCTCAAAAACTGGGCCAGAAAGTGAGAGATGGGGGCTTGGAGAGAGAAGGAAAGTGGGAAAGACATTAAACACCCTCTGGTATCCAATGCCTATGGATGACAGTTACAAAAATATTTCTAGGGATATACTTGGCAGGCAGTAGCCTGCAATTTCCTTCTACATACATATAAACAGCAAAAGCACACAAACAGCCTCTTTTTATAAGAGATATAATTATCTTAATTTTCATGCATGCACAAAGACAATTTACAAACTAGCTAAAGCCCAGCTCCCATCACTGGCCCCTACCTCCTCCCTCCACCCCAGGGCAACTTCCCAGAAGGCAGCTTGTACTCATAAAGTGGAAAGGCAAGATTTAAGATCAAGCCTTTTGGCATGACAAACTGGAGTGGCTCATGATTCCCCTTGTCCTTTCACAGCACCTGCTATCCCAAAGTTTCAGGCAGGGTCCTGGAGTCCTGAGAGATTTAGGGGATGACTCCTCAATGCTTTTAAAAAGACATGAATGCCTCTGGGCTCCAAGACTTATCCTCTAAAAATCCTGCAGTCACAGACGCAAAAGATATAAAAACCGATTGACAATTTCCTACATTGTGCAAAGTCAGTTTGTCTCTGGGTTTCAAATCTAATTCCCTAGGATAAAAATACTTTGCCTGAAAAATTGATAGGCATCCAAGAGAAAAGGAACTGGGGGGTCTGAGACAGAATAGATGCCAACCAACTTCTGATGGCTCCTATGCCAGCTGTGCAGGAAATTTGCACAGCTGCCCCTTCCCTCTGATCTGTACTGTACATCCAGCTCAGAGAACTGAGGGAAACAAAGAGGGACAGGGGTTAAGGGGAGAGAAGACAGAGTAGCAAAGGAAGGAGAGAGTGAGGTCCTTTGAGAGGAAGTCCTGGCCTGGGGGGGGGGTAGTGAAGAAGATGAAAAGCATAGAAGAGGTTCATTGGCATGGTCATGCTGCAGTGGCTCCAGGATGGCTGAGGAAGCTCTATATCAATGTATGGCAAGGTATTCTCTGCTGTCTGAGATGCTGCTGCTGGTTCTGCCAGCAACTTTATCTGAGGATAAAGAACAAAGTCAGGAGAAGAGGGGAAGGAAGGATGCGGGGAGCTGCCTCCTGCCACCTTCTAACATCAAATGTCTGCACGACTTCAGCCTGGGAAGCCTTTGAAGTGTGATTGATCTCATAAGATACTAAAGTGGGCAAACCTTTTTCATTTAAAACAACAAAAAATATTACCATCAAATTAATCTCACCACTGAAAATGCAAGGCCATAATCCATGAGTGGAAGCCAAGCCCTATTGAATCCACCAGAAGAATACTCAGAAGAATAGCTAAGCTGTATGGAATGGGCAGGAAGAGGAACAGCAATATTCTTAATGGCTTTTCTCCCAGTCCCAAGGATTTGCCATGGGTCACGATCCTGGCCAATCATTTGAAATGTAGGCAGCTCTGGATCACCTCTAGAGCAGTGCACATAAAACAGGGAGGCTCAAAAAACTAAGAGTCAACCCACTGCCCCTCTTAAACTCTTCATACCACTCATGTTTCAGCTGGGCATGAATTTCAGGTAGGACTGATAAGTGTGCCTTACCAGTCTGGATATTGATTCAACTTTTTTTTTTTTTTTTTGACCTGACATACAACTGCCACAAAAAAAACCCCATGTAGCTGTAAACAGGCTGAACTCAATCAGAAGTTTAACCTCATACAAATGACTGTCACACAGTGAACCCTCAGATGTACGTACAAAAAGTACAATTGCAATTAAAATGTGAGATAGTAACTCAAAGCAGACTGATAAGTGATATGTTCACTGAGTTAACTAACCTCCTAGCTACATGAATGAACAGTAATTATAGGTATCATGAAACAGAGTCACACAGTGTAACTGCACTGTAATTATATTTGCTGTATGAAAGGGTGACCCAGGTATTACAATGATAAATGAGATGAAAAGCAGAAGAAAAGTCCCAGCTCAGGATCCAAGCAGGTGGAACAAAGCCACAATGATACCTATTCAGCAGCTTTTACTGCCTTACCATCTCCCTTCCAGAAGACTGTTCCACATCTCTGGAGGGGCAGTGCTGGTGCGTGTATCAGTACTGGGATTACATGCACACTGCTCTGGTTTAGTATCATCCCTGGAATCCCTGCCCTGAGCTATTAGCAGTGACAGGCAAAGTCCATAACAGCAGTAAACTGTCAGCTGCACAATTTCTGTTTTTTCCCTGCAGTGTATTTGCTTCTATCAGGCTTAATGTTAAATGCACATTTACTGGGTTAGTGTCAAGGCACTCTGCCCCTCCTGGTCATTTCTGCTTAAAGAACTGGAAGGAGGAAAAAACAGTGGTTTTTGTTGGGTTTACGACTGTTGGATTTTATATATTGCTTTTGCATTAGCAAAGCTTTGCTGTTTATCTCTGACCTTTTCAGTACCCGGCCAGCTCAGAAGAGGCATGGGAAACACTAAGAAAAAGAGAAAGACAACTGGGAGAAAAGAAAGCATGGGAAAGTAGTCCCCAAAGAATAAAGACAGGATTGGAAAAGGAAATAAAGGGAATCTGGTCAAGTGCATCCCAATAGGACTTACAGATGCCCCCTCCAAACCCCACACATTTCCAGTCACAGGCATGGCATGCTTTTTGTCTTTATTCCTAAACCTAAAATAAGCTGGTTGAACTTGTGTAACACTGCCATCCAGTGCTGCTGGTGTGCCCCAAGCTGCAGCCCCATCTCTGCACCGTGAGCTAGCTCATCCGAGAGCAAGGCCAGCATCTCAGCAGGGCCCAGTTGTCACCACCCTTAGGGCAATCTTCCAAGCTGAATTCCCTTACCTGGGGAAGTCCTGCTATGACTCCAACCTACTGGGTGCAGAGGGAATTGGAGGGCACAGCTATCCTCAGTCACTGGGACCTCTGAAGCAGTGTAGATCACATCATCTCAAAAGGTGAACCCATGCACATATTTTCACCCCTGTTCTCCAGTCTTTTAACAACTCTAGAAGGATTTGATAAATATGATAACCAGTTGCTTGTTCTTGGGCTTGAGAACTGTGATGTAACTGGTGTCCTTCTTCTGTGAAAGGGGACATGGTTGTTCAGCCCACAAGAGAGATGGAGTAACAGCCAAGAGGATGCTGGTTAGGTTTTGCTGTAATGGTCACTGTAGTTAAATTTGATGAGAGGCAGATTTCTTATTTATTTTTAAATAAAAAGTTTCGTGTCCCTCAAGCAGCCAGAAGGGATACTCTCAGACATTTTCCAGTGTGGCCCTGTTTTTTTTTCTTTGAACTTGCTAAAACCCACAGACTAATATTTTGAGACCCATTTCAAGATCTGTCTCATAATAAATACAATAGGTTGATTAATACAATACCAAATAGCATACATGCAAATGCCTCAGCATATGCAAAAGACAGTCTTTGTCCTTCTGTTGCTTCAAAGCAGAGCTTTTGTTTTTCACGGTGCTAGTTCAGAACTCTGTGCAAGTGTCTTCCAGGCCAGCTCACTCCCTTTAGTAGAGGAACAGATTTCTTCTGGATTTATCAACCTTCACCACAGATGTCTGGAGTTTTTTCACTACTAACTAAATTGGTAAATTTGCTTCAAAATAGCAAAATTACAAAAATAGCTTCCTTCAACTGAACAGCAGCAGAATGGACTGCAATGAATCACAAAAATAGATCCGTTGGCTTTTAAACATGCTTCAGCAAGAAAGGTGCAGCTGAATTTGATAAAATACAGCCACTTTCTCTGCTAACTTGCATAGTCAGGAGAAACTCTGCCTTTCAAATCAGGTGAATTTGAAAGAAAATCTTTGATGTAACACACAGAATAATGTCCTGTATAAACAAGCAAATACTTCTTCTCTATTGTACTGTAGCTATATTTAGTTAATATTGATGATTTGAAAATTTAATGTAAGGATTGATAGTGGGGATGGTATTTTTATTCTTGATCTGCAGAGATACATCATTATTAATTAAAGCAGATACTATACCTGAAGCCAAGTAGATAGCACACAGTATTTTCCATTTCTTTATGCTTCAGGTCTTTCAATAAAATTTCTTGAGTATGTGGAGTAATAACAATGTTAATGAAAAAAATCTAACTACTGACTGATGTAGATAGAAAGATATAGTAATTATTATATTAACCTCAAAAAGCAAACCCCAAATTTTGGGTTTGGTTCTGTGCTGCTTCTGGGCATTAGTTTTGGCTTAATCCATGGAAGAGTGTTAAACTCCATAAATCTTTCAGGTAGAAGATTTTAATCAAAAGCTTTCAGGATATTCAGTTTTCCATTGTCCTCAGCCTCCAGGCTTTTCCTGATCTACTTACGTTGCTTCCACCTGCTCTAATAATCTTCAGCCATTACTTCCCATTTCTGGAAAATACAGGGCCCCTCTTCTGGTGTTTGATAGCAAAGGAGCACAGCACTGAGCATCACCTGTGATATGCTTCCTGCACCAACCTCATCTTGGATATACAGATTATGGTGTCTGTTTCACCAACCCAGCCACTTTCAGATGAGGATAATATATGCCAGATGACAACACTACTCTGAGAATTTTGAGCAATCCATTAGAAAAAGACATAATTATCATTACTCCCAGTATGCCAGAGACCCACGGTCCTAGTTTTCTTAGTTTGAAAGAGCCACTTAGGCACAGTGACCTCTGACACTTCATATCTACAAGAAAAGTAACATGGAAAAACAGCAGATCCTGAATATAAATGTGCATGGTACCAAGCACAGGAATGACAAGGTGAAAATCCTCACTCACAGAGAGCTCATCTTTAAGGACTGAAATGGAAACTGCACTCGTTTGTGTCAAAGAGGGTTGCTGGTCCCTGTTAGTATCAGGCTATTGCTGCACTGCTGTCGGTGTGGGCAGTGAAACCTGCTGGCTCAGTTCCCACCACTGCTGGCTTCCTTATCCCTGCTAGGAAATGTGATAGAGAAATATTTTATCTAAAATGTGAAGGTGGGCCCTTCTCTTTTTAGGTTCCAAATATCAGTACCTAGGCAAGACCTGATTAACAGAAGCTGTGCCTCTCCAAAAATCTAGTGTGTGAAACAGCTCAGTGGGACAACAAGTGGTAGGATGTCCCAGACTGACTTTAAGGTATTTTCCTAGGGCAGCATACATCCACGAGGGGGACATACTCAAGGCTCACAGCAGCCAGAGGGTGCTGCTCCCATGGCTTCCCAGGCAGAGGGACACCAAGACCAAACCAGCTATCCCAACCTTTGCAGATGCTCATTCTGCTCTGCCCATCTTTGCCAGATAAATCAGCAGAATAAGTTATTCCTCTATGACAGCAAAGCCAAGCCTTGTACAAGTCACTGACCTTGAGCCAGCCCTGCTCATGGATATCTCTAATGGGAACTAACAGGTATTTGATATGCTTTAGTCCTCATTTCATAAAAAATTTACTAAAATCTCAATTTTTTTACCTCAGCCAGCTGGTGGTCTTCCAAATGCATGATAAAAATTAGTCTTTCACAGACACATTTTTTGCCATCCTCCAAGGACAATTGATTGCTTTTCCCACCACTGCACTGTTCCCAATATAGCACTATACTCCACAGTTATCCCCTGCAGGAATCTAGACTTTAATACTCCATCTTTATATTAGCCTTTAAGTTCTTTTGGTACCAGAAATGCTCCCAGTTCAATAATGCAATTATGTTGAAAGACACAGGAATAAAGGAAAGCAACTTTCTGTGCAGTGGAATCAATTTGCTGCAGATTTATTTATTTCCACTACTTGTTGTGCTTATCTTGTATCTCGACCCAGAGTCATGGAGGGTCATGATGGGAAGTCCTGTTCATTTCCATCAGTCAGTTCTCTGAGGTCCAGGGAAGGAATGCTACCCACAGTGCATCTTGGAGGACTTTGTCACATGCATTTCTAGATTAAACAGTCTTCAACCTTCAAACAAGAAGCCTGACAGAAGAAGAGCACTGAGGGGAACTGTAGTCTTCACTTTGCTCAGACAATTAATATAATATAATGCTGCCTCCCCATTGCCCCCATCTTGCATAGTTACACAGTGTAAATCTATAGAGAGATTTTTCCTTCATTCAAAATGCAAGTCCTCAGAGTCCCTTCTTCAGCTTTCACCTGACTTTGGCACTGGCTGTATCCCCATGATAGTTAAGTTTCCATCAGTAAAGCTCTCTGGTTGCTTAAATTTCTGCTTCTGGGCCTGCCCAAATATACTCAAGTCTGACAGCACTGAACAACTCAATATTTCAGTCCTATAGGGATTCACAGTTAAGGCATTCCCTTTCTAGCAGCTGTATCTGCTAACTGGGATCCCACAGGAATTTCAACAACCCAGAGCTAGCAGAGAGCTGCAGGAAGGGGGTGCTGGGCTGTTATAAACTACCACTGCTACAATAAGGAAGACGGGGGAAGAAAGGGGCAAAGGATTTCCAAAAAGCTGATTGCAGTGTGTTTCTGTCACTCCTGAATGTATCAGCAAATCCTGGTAGGAATTTTTTTTCAGGAGGATTTCACTTAACCAGTAAATATGATGGGTAACAGCTGGGCCAGCTGCCTAGGTAATCGATTCACTTGGCATGAGCAGCATGAACGAAGGGAAGTGGCCACATGTCATTCAAAATTATACATGTGGCTACTGGTCCTTTCTTGGCATTTATTGCTGACCATCTCGGTGAGTCTCTGACTCTGTGGTAGCTTTTGTAGGTCTAATTAGGCACCTAAATATCCACTTAGCCAGGCTTTTCATTTCACTATGCATCAGGGCACCTAAGAGCTAAGCATTGCAGCACTAAAATTGAGTTTTCTGCATCACTCAGCCTCTACTTTGCAAGTGAGCTTTGCCTGGGAATCCCATTTTTCCCCTTGGGTAATAAAAAGCTTGCAAAGCAGCAAATTAGCTCTCTGGATTTAATTATGCATATACACTAGTAATGGGAGTAATTGCACTGTCTCAGTCACATTGCACAGTGTACTTACTTGAAACAAAGCTGAAGAAATACCCCTAGCAGCTATAGGAAGACAGACCAGATAAGAGGACACCAGACGCTATGAGGCTACAAGATTAACATCTCACCTGCTGTGGTAATTAACAGCCACAACTCTCACCCTACAGATCACAGTTCTCTCTGTCACACCCTTCTCATGAAGGGATACTATCAGATAGTCATCCCTCTGCAAGACATCCTCTTCTATGAAAGCTAAAGATCTGCAGGAGGAAGTCTATCTCCTTACTGTATGCTCACTAAGAGCCTCAAATTACCTGACTGCTATCTACAGCTGTCTGTAGAACAGATGCATGCACTGGGTATTTGTGGTCTTAAGGGCCCATGTCTGCTCTGCTAGTCCTGTGCTGCTGTGCAAAAGGAAATACAAATATGCAGGGAAGTATTACTCCTCATCCAACAAGTTGTTCCACAACACTCTTCCTGCACCTAGCCTGGCAACATAATACTCAGCAGTATCAGGGCTCCCACCATCTATTCACTTAACAAATTACTTAATTTGAACTGAACGAGGGAGGCAAATCAGATGTGTTTCCCAAGGGTATTGTGTGCTGCTAGGAAGTACTGGACGTGATCTGTGTGTGTGACTAGCGGAGGCTCAGAAAGGATTGGATTACTCTGAATTTGTGGGGAAACATCTCTATTTGCTTCTGGGTACAAACACTTGCTGAGACAGAACACTCTCCATTGCAGTTTTGCCCAGTTTGCTGTCAAACTCTGCTGGTCCTCTGTGGTCTCCCCCAGAACAGGCAGCACTGCCACCCTGTTTCAAAACAGTCACTCACCTCCTGCATCCTTCTCCTTTCTGTAGGCCTGAAGGTGTTTTCATCTTCTTTGACACCATGCCAGGTTCTATTTCCTTAATAGCCTTGGAGGTCTCCAAATGCACCCTGTGTCCTCCAAGCACGCCTTCTGCCTATAATTTTATACTTAGAAACTCAGAAAATAGCCAGTAGTGGAAATTTGGCAGTTATCCTGTCATTTGCCTTCACCAGATACCATCAAGTTTAAAGATCCAAAACAAATTACTGAAGAAACATGTGTTCAGATAACACAAAAATATATTCAAAGAGGGATGTGTAATTGCACTTGGGAATGAAAAAGTAGACTACACTCATGAAAGAACAATGCTACTGTCACCTTGAGGTTTTATTTAAAATGAAAAGTGAAATTAAAAAATTTAGGAGTTGAATTTTTTGCAGTATTGACACCACAGACGGGAAATTCTTGGGCAAGTCACAACCCTCTGTGCCAACATGATCAAAGTCAGCCGTTTGCAGGTTTGGAGTGTGTACATATAAAAGCATGCATGGTGATCTGGAAGAAAGACCTATCATTTTGGTAAAAACGGTGTGTCTGTCACAAAGCATAGGCAGGTCTCACAAAGTGAGGTGCTGATGGGAAGGATTGACTGATTTATGGATCTAAAACATGCAGCAAAGTCGTACTAAGGACAGCAAGCAGATCACATGCTTCAGCTGTGGGGTGTATTGTGTATTGTGACAGAGTAATAAAGTGTCTTGACAGAGGCTGTTTAATACAAAAATGCTTTACTATCTGATTCTCCATCATCTCTAGTATTTGGCTGACATTTGTCTTGCCAAAGAGATTTCAAAATGAGCACATAACACACCTCCATCTGCAGCGAGTGGAAAACTCTGAATAGGTATGTATGTGCTCAAAACCTCTTTTCTGTAAGTATAAGCAAATATAAAGATTACATGACAAAAAAGCATCAAGACATTTGTGTTTGGAGTTCCAGTGAGTGACACCAACCCAAGAACAAAAAAGATGAAAGTGCCACTCTGCACACACACATGCTAACTGGGAAAAAACATGTCGTATTTATAGTCAACAAACATTCTAGGGCTGTGTATTTCATGTAAAATGGTATGCTACTGGGTAAAACACGGTCCTGTCACTTTTTGCTTATATCCATCCTGTAAAGCCAGGACAAATGAATTATCTGCATCACCTTAACTTAAATAACTTTGGCCAAGATGCTGGAACAGAGGAGATTTATGAAGAGTTCAAAATCTGTTCTTCATTTACCTAAAACACATCCTTACAGTCATAACTGTGGGATAACACCATTCAGCAAACTGATCATGCAGAGTCTGGCATTTCCCTTTGGGTATTAAAGCAGAAACCAAAAAATGCATATACAACCCAAGATCTAAATAACGGAAGGGACTTTCAGCACAGTTAACTAAAGCACTGAGGTAGTTATCTGCCAGTGTCCCACCCATCACAAAAGAGAATATTGTCCTTCTTCAAAGGCTTGAAATTTTACAGAACACAAATGCATTTTTTCCTCCTCCTTCCCTCTCCCCTCTTCTACCCACTGCTGCAAAGATTTTTTTTTTCTTCTGAGAAGCATGACATTTCACATCCACTTTTAAATATTTATTGGTGAATTCAGTGTTCTTTAGTATTCCTCAGCATTCCAGCTTCTCCCATCATTTCACCAGAGTACATTAGTCCTGATTGGTGAAGATTAAAAAAATGTGTGTGTTTGTTGTTTGGGTTTTTTCACCCTTGCTCAAATCAGTGTGTTATAAACATTATTCTCAGCCGGTAAATCCTGTGATTCTTCCTCAACACAAGGAGCAAATAAAGCCAGGACTTACTGGCCTGCAGGAAGCTCCAGCTGAAAAACTGGCAAACTTCTGCTGCTACCTTTGGTGAGGGTATGTATGTATATTTGAAGAGGGAAAATATACATATATGCTTATGTATACGTGTGTGTGCATTCATACATACACACACACACACACACACATACACGTACATACACAGTGTAAAAAGAAGAGAGGGGAGACAGGTGAATTTGGAAAGTGATGGCTCTCCCTTCAGAGAATTATCTGAATAGCAAAACCACCATGGAAGAGCTCCATGAAGCAGAAGTGCTGGCCAGAGAGATGAAGCTGGTGGGGTCCACTCTGAAGCAAGTTTGCTGCAGATATAGGAAACTTATGATCCGAGAGCAAGGCAACACACAGGATGAAGTAATAGGCCAGAGACAGGCAGAGCAGGCACATGCTGCCCTAAAACTGCTTCCCTGCATTCCCCTGCTGAATTTGTTCATGACATTTAAGAGCTGCCACTTCTATTGCCAGTGCTGGAAAGAAAACAGAGCCTGCTCCCAGATAGCTGGGAGAAGACAACTGCCCTTTAGGACTGCAGAGCTAAGAAATTTATGGAGGGAAAAAAGGTCCAGCCATCCTTTTCCAGTTCAGGGAACACCTGTAAGCTCTTCTAAGAGGTAACCTAAAGATAATTTATTCTGCATTACATTTTATTAAGCATTACTACCCTAATTAAAATGATTCACAGTTCTTTATTTTTGTTTTGTTTCTGTGTTATCCCCGCTGGTGGTGGAAAACAGGATGAAGGAGGGATTGTAGTGCCTCTTTATGTGTCTGACAAGAGACAGCTTATCTGCTCTATACCAAGAATCCTTTCAGTTAGATAGTCCAGCTTTCAGTTCTGCTGCCACCACTGGCACATAAAACATCCTTGACTTTTAGGGCCAGATTTCCTTTCCAGGGTGGAAAAGATGGCAAAGGACAAAGAGAACTTCTACCCCCTCAGACACATGCTGGCAGACAGCCCCATCCCACTAGCACTGAGTTGCTGCATGGTCACCCCAGGGCTGGCATTGCTCCCTGTGCTCTTGTGAAAAAGGACTGTGGTGGCCCAGCCAACCTGCAGCAAAAGGATGGGCCCATGGGGATGCTGTGCACCAGCCAGTCACCACCTGCACTCTCTGCCCTGGGAGCCAAGTCATTTTCTTACACGAAGAAAAGTGCAACTGGAGCTGCAGCCAAATGCTGCAGGTAGGGAGCAAATACTAAATCATCCTATTTAAACAACATCAGACCTCAGAAACTACATGCCTGATGCTAACGTGACATCTCAGGATGGAGAATTTCAGGTTTTCCTCTGTGTGAAAACAAAATCCAAGACCTAAATGTTGACCCCCAAAGTAGCCCAGACCTGCTTGTACAGAGAGCTTGCATTGTTACTCCAGTGACAAAACCCAAAGGCATCATAGGTTTTATTAGCTCAAAGCTCTGTATTGTACCTCAGATTGCTAAAGTGCTTTTCCAACATTTTACTGAACTATTGAGTGGCTTATTTATAGTGTGACCTCAAAACCAGTTTCAAAAAAGTTTCAGGCAGGTCAAACCCATAAGACTACATATCTTGGAAATGGCTGCTCACAATTCTTAGAACAAATCCCTGGGCTTTCTACAGCTTTTGTCTAAACAGTGGGCAAAGACTGCAGTTGTTTGATGCAAAATCTCTGGTATTCACCCTCCACCACCCCTTCAACACGTACCCTTAAAACACAGATTTCAGAATGGATCCAGAAACGCTGTAAATATAAAAGATAGCAAATACACTAAGCTAAAGTACTAACTTCCAGATATTTCAGACTGCAACAAAAACAGCAGCACTCATACAAAATAAATCAGATGAAAAAGTAAAGAAATAATAATACAAAAATGGTGAGAGTTAAACAGAAAGGATGGAAAGAGGGATGCTGTGAAGTGTGAAGTTTAAGATCTCTGCAGAGCTCAGTCTGCATTGTGTCCCAAGTTCTGTGCTCAGATAGAGCCATGTGGACATCTTGGTCTGTCTACAAAGAGAAACAAAATCCTGCTATCAGCCCCCAGTCACCAGCTATATTTATTCTGGGGCTCAGTGCAAACAGATTTTGTGAAGGAGCATTGAGGAAGGGAGCAAGATAAAGGCTATCACCTCCAAAATCTACATACATTCAAGTGGGAGTTATTGCAGTAACAACATGAGCAATATGAACCCCAACACAAGTCCTGTCAGTTCTTTTTGCAAGTGTCCCTTAGCCTAATTCTTTGCTTCACCTCCTCCTTACCCAGGCAATATTTAGCAATAATCTGGTAGTTGTGGATCTCAGAAGATCCATGCAGAAAATTTGCCATACAGGAGAAACACTCACTGATAGAGCATAGTTTCATAGGGGGGTCATCCCTTGTACCTACAGGGAACTCCACTGAAGCAACACAGCCAATGGGATGACACTGTGGATGCTCCAACTTACGTACAAGAAATCAGCTATGACCATCATTGCCAACAGTGGTCAGGAAAATTCAGTGTAAACAGGGTACTCCCTGGTAATAAAAATACATATTGCACCCCTGAACTCTAGTGAATGGCATCTCTAACTGCCTTCTGGAATTTCTACTAAGAAGGTTCACTGATGATATTTAGGAAACAGCTCTAAGATTTTGGTGACACAAATAAACAGCAGCAAGATGAGCTGTGGAATAGGTAACAATTTAAACCGTAGATCATAACAAACTTCTATTATAGCCACACTAGAGTGTTACCAAGAGAACATGAAAACAAACTGATATCTAATATTTTTTTATGGCAAATGAGTTCTTTTGCTGCAGTGGTTAGTGTGAATTACAATGAGTACCGAGTATAAATTATTAAGACACTCTATGCCATTATCCCTGTATTTTTAGGTAGCACCATTTCCACAAACTTTCTTGGCAAAACAGGAGTATCTTTCAGGTCACACATTAAGTAAGAAAATGTCTTCCACTTCTCTGATAACTATAAAGAAGGCCAGTAAGTTAAGAGTGTGTATCAGAGTTCAAATGCTTGTATGAAGGAATTTTATACCAATTCTGAAAAGAGGATAATAACAACCTATGTTGCAAACATTTCTGGGGGTTCCCACGTGAGGTCACATCAGTCAGGAATGAGCTTGTGCCATGCCCCTAGGAGTCCCCATGATGGAGCTGAGGCAGCTGCTGGTCCTGAAGGTGTGCACATTGGGACATCTGTGTGTGACAGTGCCCAGCTCTCCTGACTCTGGTTAGGGAGAGCCAGCAGGATGCCTCCAAGTTGATTTAATTCAGAGCAAATAACGTCACTCCCAGAATGGGAATCTGCTTGAAATGGTACTGTGCCTGTGCTTTAATCCATCCCTCTCTGTTCCCAGTGGACACATGTAAATGTGAAATGATTCCCTGGTTTAGTCAGCAACAAATAAAATGTTCTTAAACTGCTCCGCCCTGCCAGGAACCTGCATTAGCCACTGGCTCTGGCAGACACTATAGTTCCCTAATCTCATGGAGGGAGAACTCTGCCAGGGTTTTTTAGAAATCTTTGTGCTTTCTACAGTTAGTGGATTGTGTCATGAAAAGGCCTCCATTTATTGTCATCCTTGTAATGCTTTCAGCCCTCTCCTTGAACACACAGCTTTCTGTTGCCTTTCCAAAAAGTAGAGCTGCTAAGCAAGGAAATTGCTGGGAAAGCTTCCATAAGTACATCTAGTCCCCAGCAAATCATAGCAATCAGTCTAATAGAGAAATTTAACAGAATCTTTCTAAGGAACTTTGTTGTTGCACTAACTGCACATTACCAGGGTTGCTCACAATAATTCAACCATGCTGTAAGTCACCTCACCATAACACCTTGGGTTTTCTGCCACCTGCCTTGCTTCTCAGTCATTAGCTGACACGAGGTTCAGACATTGTATCCTTACCCCACTTGCCATGCTGCTCCAGAGGTGAGGAGTGGACACAGCAGGAAGGGAATGATATTAACAATGCAAATGTCCTAGAGAAAGCAGATTGGGAGCTACATTTATTCATTTCTCTGCTACACAAATGCATATAAATATAAATCTGACTTACTGTCAGCAGGCAAACACTGCTGGAACACATCAAACCCCCTAAAAAGGAGAGAGCAGGGAAGATGTTCTGGAGCCACATGTGGGCAGAATGGACTAGCTGCAAACTGGTGTTGGCGCTTCAAAGAGGATGCTATGAGTCCTGCAGCTCAAGATGAGCACAGGGGAAGGTAGGCTGATGAAGCAACACCATGTATAGCCCACAGCACACAAGATAAAAAGAAGGGATTGAGCAGTATGGAAATTCTACACATACAAAAAGGTTAATGAAACACAATTTGCTTTTGCACAAAAGAGGAAAAAACTGAGACCTTGGAGAATTAATTTCCTTAAGATTGCCTTAATGTGTATGTCACAGCTAAGGTACATACTATTAAGCAGAAGGCATTTACTAAGTTTTTCTTTCACTGCGGTCATTCCCTCTTTTTAATGGCTTTGCTGTTGAAAAACTTTCCTATTGCAGTTGATTGTTATAAGTTGTCCTCATGAAGGAAAAAAGATAGCCAAGTGTGCAATGCAAGAGGACCACATTGCCCTTAAGTTAAATGCATGCTTAAAGCGCTTGCGTGGATGGCTGAAGTGTTCCCCAGATTATTGGGTCTGAGCCTTAGCACAGGAAAATTTCCCATTCATCCTTAGGGGGAACTCAGCCATGCGGTCCTGCGACAGTGGCTACAGCAGAATTCAAACTTCTCAACAGCAAGAGGTGCCAACGTTGGATCATAAAACTGATTCATGCTCAGACCCTCAGGAAATCATCAAGTCTTTAAAAAACCAACAATAGCAGCATCAGAAGACTTCAGTTAGCAGTGATGATCAAAAGGAAATTTTACCTTTTCTTTCCTTTTTTCCTCAGCATGAGGCAATCCTGTAAGGATTCTTTTCTAAAACAGCAGATATATGCAGAACTGGTTTCCTCTGACAGATGCTGTGATTTCTTGCTCCCTGTGAAGTGGTAAAGCAGTACATGGTACACTGATGCTCCCAGATCAGAAGAGGGTGATGTGGAAATCAAGTATCATCTCATGGTTATATGGCTTTTCCAGCTGGCGAGTACTGTGTGCCACCCTGCTGTGTGTGCCACTTCCATCTCCGGATATGGGAAAATATGGATTAAATCAGGAAGGAATCTTCTGGAAGACTAATCAAATATTGGAAGCAGTGCCCACTATGACCAACCTGGAGCCTGCCCATGGGGCAGCTGGACTGAGAACAACTTGAAGGGACTCCAATATTTGTTAAACCTTCAGAACTTCATTGTTCAAGCAGGACAATAGAACACAGCGTGGTGGACTGGACTGATCTTGTAACAGGGTGATTTTTCGGTACTACACTGTTAATGCTGAATTTGTAAAATCTGGGTTGGTCTCTGCCATATAGCAACTGTTTTGCACATATATAAGCATAGAACTCACTAAAAATAGGTACAGAATTAAGTTAACACTACCACAGTGTAGTCAAACCCAGTATTTGGCACCATGTGGCACAGATTCCCTGCCAATTTTAGTAGCTGTGGCAGGGAGATGAGGTGGCCTGTGCACTGCTGACCTCCACACATGGTTACAAGTCCCCTTCCAACCTGCCTAATGATGAGAGCTTAATCTGGAGTACGCACAGAAGGAAAAAAACCTAAATGTGATTGTGCCATTTCAATGAGCCTAATTAGCTAATAAAGGTCAGTCTCATTAGAAGCTCTTCAGGGAAGGATCCACTGAAGGAAATTAAGCAGCACAAGAATTTTAACATGCTGTCCTCCCTTGCATGCACCACACAGTTGAAGGAGGATTCGATGAGAAACCAAATTACTTGAATAAGTGATGAAGGTGTTGATACACAGGTGTTCTGTGACAACAGAAATGCATTTCTAAACTGCCAGAAAATCATTCAATGTCATGCAGAGGGTCTCTACTTACTCCTTGCACAGTACATAGTGGCTGCCCTGGGTCCATAAAGGATGCTTGCCCCTGAAGTACATCTCCTTATTACCTCTCTACTGCCCAATACCCAGAATCCCATCTCCCTCCCTGTCCCAGGTTGTCCTTGTGCTCCTACACAGCACCCTGATATGCCATTTCCTTTGATTTCTGCATATTCTGCCTCTTTCAACTATATGTTAATAGAAGGTGCTGTCTACTCATGGGTATGACATCCTACTCTGGGGTAGCTCCATTCACTCCTGTAAAGACCATTCTTGAGTTATATCTACCTCCTACTTCCCACATCAGGAAGATCTACTTCCAGAAAGTAAAATGTGTTACAGTATAAAAATGTGCAATTAAGTTACAAGAAATGGTTTTTTTCAAAACACAGAATGGACCTTTGCCATGGTCTCCACATTGATCACCGCAACTAAAGAAATGCTTTTAGGTTTTTTCCTGCTCTGAAAGGGCTTAAATCAGAGCTGTAGGTGGGTTAGATCTCCTCCTCCCATGTTACTAGAATTCCTACAGCATAAAAAATAGCAAACAGGTCAGTTCACTTTTAAAGCTGGAAGTTTAACTGAAAAAGGAACTGACAGCTCTCTGTCTTGCACTGGGCACTAGAAAAAAATGCAGTGGAGAAGGAAGAGAATATGATTCTCTGTTGTTTTTATTGCTAGGCCAGAAGAATGCAGCAGCAGCACTCCTGATGCTGATGTTCTAGTTACAGCTGTTCTCTCATCTTTTATGGTCCTTCTGCCATGGGAATAATGGGGAAACAGTAGGTACTCTGGACCCAGAATGTGAGCTGTTTTTAATGAAGGCTCATAGCACATCAAAGACACTGATACCTATACCTTTTTAATAAGACATGAAGATATTTTTTAGCTGGGCCAAGTTCATGGGGTCCCATCAGAAGAGCTTTATCATATTGTGTTGGGTTTGGCTGTGGTAGAGTTAAGCTAGATCTGCTTCAACAGAAAGGTCTAGAAGAGGCAGCTGGTTCAACAGATCTATAGATGTGAGATGCAGAGCTGCTACCCAGAAAAAGAAAGGAGTAAGGGGAGAGTAATTGCTCTATCAACAACAAAGGTGAACTTCCTTACCACTGATCCTAGAGTGCTCAGCAAGCCCTGAGGATTCTGGGTCTTGTTTCTCTGGACACCTTCTCCATGGGATGGAGCTGTTGGTAGCTGCAGCATCGTTCACTCCTGTGGGGTTTTTCTCTAAATACTTCATGCAACTTCAAGGGAAAAGAAAGAAAAGAGATTGTAAAAGTTCCTGAATACTCTTTAAATGCTGCTGTCTGTGACAAGATGCATATGGGGATGTCTTCCTAACCCTCCTCCTCCTGTGGAAAGGAGAAATATGTTTTGAATTTGTTCATTCCTTTTGTGGTAATCATAATAAAGATGAAGAAAATTTATCCAAGTTGACATTTTTAGGTAGCCAACCTTTCTAAAAATTCCCTGCAATCTTTTGCCTGAAGAGGAGAATACATGGAGGAATCACGGGTTTATTAGGCAAATAAATAAAGCAACCTCCCAACATTCAGATTTCAAAAATTACCTCTCAAATTGCTTCAATTTTCTTTGCTTTGTTTACTTTTGTTGCTAAAATAAAAACTTAAAACTTTCCCAAATATTCACCTTAATACCCAAATTTTACAGAAAATTATTCTGATTAAACCATCTTGACTAGCTCTTTTCATAGTCATGGAGCTCTTTGTGGCTGATGCCCTTCCTTAAGTGCTACAGCACTTAGTTAATGTGGTCACGGGGCTTACAATAGTAGCATTTGTGAGGGCTTCAGCTTCTATGTCTCTTGCTTGTTCTTAAAGACAGATTTAAAAGGGTTTTAGAGCTCTGTACTGGCTCTTGATTAATCTATAGCTCTTCATGGAGATGTTTTCCCTACCTTGTTTTTTATACTATATGCTAGCCTTTTTTTCTGGTAAAATTCAGCTTTGTCTAGCTGTCCAGAAGCAGTTCTTCATTCAATGTTGCCTTGCCCCTTGTCTGCCTCTGCTTTCTCTGTGATTTCTTGGAACTCACCCTTTCAGGATGGAGATGTGCAGGCAGCAGATATTAAGCAGGGAACTGCTCCACCCAGTGGGGGTAAGCAGCAGGCACCACACACTTCCTTAGCAGAAAAGCGTTGGAAACCTAGCGTGGAGGTGTTTGAGCAAAGGATGCATATCCCTGTCCCTAGGGGAGATCACATCCCATCATGTCCCGTCTTCAGCTGCTCCAACTCCAAGTGACACGATGCAGTTGGGAAATGAGGTCTGAACCCACACAAGAGCTGCATCCCATACAGTGTTACTCATAATGCTGGGTGCTGGCTTCTTGCCTTGGGCCTGTCTACAACAGCTGGACAGTTGCACAGTCCCTGTCCTGGACACCCGAGGGTCCCTGGGCTGATAACAGTGGGTCTGGAGCCCTGGTCCGCTGACCCAGTTGAGAGGACATGGTGCAATGATGGGGCTGCCACAGCTGGGGGCAGACAGGGCCTGTTACACCAAAAGTAGCACAGTGCAAATATATTTGAGCTGATCTGATCAGGCTATGAATCGAAGAAGTCCTTACTTTGAGTAGTACAGCATATCAAAGCTTGTGTGTTGAACACACATTCCCATAAAGCATCACCACAATATACTGATAGATGAGGGCCAGGAAAACCTGCTTCTGTCCACACCCTGGTCCTTCCCTCTCGTGTGCTTGGCACCAGGTACAGCCAGGCAGGCTTTTGTATCAGTCAATACCAGGGCTCTGCAAACAGATGATGTGAAGCTGGGGCAGAAGCACTCCTGCTCTGCTGACTCACCCCAGCAGGCAGCCCAGGCCAGTCTCATGAGCATCAGCTCTGAAACGTTAATTGCTGAGTCCCTTGGGGGGAGGATAATAACTCAAAGGAGGGACAAGGTCAGAGCATATGCAGTTTACAGAAATACTTTAAGGTTGTAACTAAGTACAGCACTATTTTGGGAGGAAGTAAGCCTGAGCAATAAACCACAGAACAATAGAGGCTACTGAGAATTAGTTGGATTTTTGCCTACCCCTTTCTGCAACTGGATAAACCTAAGGGAGATCTTTCTAAAAAGTGTGTTGTTTCACTAGCAGCCCTGGACGTAAAGAGAAGACTTTTGTGTTCCTCATGTAAAACAGTTCAGCTAAGGCTTGACCCTCAACTATTTTTGCAGGAGACTAGAAAGATTCCAGGCCACCCTCTGCCAAAACAGCTCTTAGTTCATGAGCTAATCCTTGTACTTTTAGCCAAGAGTGTACAATATTATTCTGTTTCCTGTGTAAAGCAGAGTACTGTTACTATTATTATTTGATAGCTTTATACTGCAATGGCTGTGAGAGCATCAGGAAAGTTCATCTGAATTGTACAAGGTGCTGCACAGATTTATAATTGACGGTGCCCCCTTGAAGCATCCCCAATGCCTTACACCAGGTGGTTCAGTTTGGTGCATAAAGAAGCATAGCAAGCCTTGTTCTATAACCAAAAACTGAGATTGGAGCTCTTTGATGCCTTGCTCTCTCATAGTGCATAGATGGTCTGGCAATATCAGGCAACTTCTCTGCTCCCCCAAGCTTCTAAAAAGATGCTGAACACACCATGGCAGAGATCTGGGGGAGTGCTGGAGCCTGGGATCACTTTAGGGTTAGAGTTTCCCAGACAAAAGGCTTCTTACCCCTGAGAGGACCTGGGCTAGAGGAAAAGGGTAAGGAGGCAGGGGAACCCATCCCAAGCATGCTGTGAACCATCATTAAAGTAAGGTTTTAAGCACGGGCAGCCTCTCTCCACTCCTCCTCTCCAAATTCACATCAGGCTTTAACAGTTCTTTTGACTTGGGCTAGCTGGCCTGGCATGGATCAATCACTCAACTCACTGTGGTTTTGCATAATTAATCATCTACTCACCTTGGCAATGCAGATGTACGAAAAAAGTGTTTATTTCAGACCTATGGTGTTAAGTTTTATGAAACTGCTCTACAGCTGCGGGTCTGATGAACAATTGATGTAAAGATTCCCAACTGAAATGACACACTTACTTGTTCTCTGCTCTGTAACACTGCACAGTGCTGGCTATGCACTGACTGCCAAGTACCTGATTGATGAGCCTTTTCAACCTGGTTTCAAATGCTGAGAATTCTGTGGAGCAGAGGAACATGACCCATCAGAGGGGGCTAAAGAGGTCATTTTGATCTGATGGATAAGCCCAGCAGGAAAATGAGATGGTGTGTTGTTGTGAATAACAATGTGATTTCTGGACCAGCTTTACTGACTACAGAGTCTTTGACCTCCAGACAGGCCCTTTGGTTCCTCATGGTGCAGCTGATGGTCTGCCCAAGAAGAACAGCTAGAGGACCTGGAATATCTTGCATTTGCTGAGGAGAGAGAAACACCTCTGTGTTAAATACCCTCCTTGCTGGGCTGCAGCACTTGCAAACATTTTGTAGGATGAGGACCAACCTCATGTCATCATGGCAGTAGTGATGATGTGAAGTGCTGCAGCTTCCAGGAGGACAGGCAGGTCTCTTACCACAGGTATTATACAAACTCCTCCCGACAACAACATTAGCAGGACATCAGGGAATTGCATTTGGTCTCATAGAGTCCAAGAACTAGATTCTCAAAACATTTCTTAAAAGCAGAAGGATAATGAGGACGAAAGAAGCAAATCCATCAGAGAAAGATAGTAGCTTGGCAGGTTATCTGTTGGAATTCTTTCACCTCCTTTTTGAAAGTAAGAAAGAAGTCCATTTTTGGGAATACTTCCAGTTTTGTTGAGCCACATTTTCTTTTAGCAGAAATGAAACAGGTGCAGAAGGATGAGCTTCCAGCAGTGGGTGCATTAAGTTTTGTCTTTCATTCTTGCTGGCTGTTGCCAGGAAGGCTAGGGCTCACTACATACTACTTCATTACTAAATTGTTTGTCCTGCCTTTACTCCTCTTGCCCTGAGGGGGGACCGCAGAGACAGAATGCTCTTCAGCCAAATCTGTAAGGACAAATTTTTCACCACTCATCAAACTGCTTGTTGTTTTTCAGCTTGCTCAACTGAATACAGCTGAGTGCTTCAGCTCTGAGCCTATGTAGAAAAAGGGCTGAAAAAATTTGATGGTGATAGCAAGAGACGTAGACAGCCTGGCCTTCAGGCAGCCTTGTTGGGAACACAGGCCTACAGAGGTTACACCTACTCTTCTTGCCCTTTCTTTTTAATCAGTGTACTTGAGGTGGCTCCCAATTTGCGGTCCCAGGCAGCAGTGGCAGCCACACAGTGCACCCAGCTGCTCCTTGGGTTCAGCAAGCTGCCAGCTGCCCCTAGGAAAGAACCTCCTAATCAGGCAAGAGCTCTATTTAGTAAACTCGCAAGTAAACCAGATGAAACATTCCAGCATTATTTTTATGCTTACCTTACTTACATAACTGAAAAGCATCAAAAAACAATCAGCAATTTTCTTTTAGCTGATCAACATTTGCAGCAGCAACTTTACAGATGGTGTTTATTGGTTAAAGTGACCCCACCTCCACTTTACACCCAGCTGAACAACAGAAAACTTCATCCCAAGCAGTGCAGCTGGGGTATGTTCTGCTTCTGCTGCTGCTTTAAGATTAGCAACCACATTAGTCCACAACAGTGGATGTAAAAAGCAGAAACTGCACTTTTCTTATCACTTGACAGCTGATGCTACCCGCTGAGAAGAAACTCTGCTGTCTACAGCCTTGATTCAGCACAGCAGGAGGAAAATGGCCTATGACAATAACACTACACATCTAAAAATCCTTACAACCTTAAAAAGGTAGGAGGAGAAACAGGGATTGAGCAGAGCTGCCATTTATAAAAAGTTAAAGGAGCATTTTTGACGTGAGTTTTGCTAGAAAACCAGGATGTGCAATTCTTTTAATCTCCAGCCTGCATCTGTGGAAGATACAGAACAAGAGGAAAATAGGAAAATCATGCAATAAGATCATTACATGATTTCTTTTACCAGGGAACTGCTGCCAAACTACCAGCATGTCGTCTTCTTTCTCATAACAGCCATGTAATATCAATAGCATTTACTTGCTGCAAAACACACGGTTACCCCTCAGAAACACAGCTGAAAAACAAAGATAAATCAGCCCTGGTTTCTTAAAGAAATTGCAACATTTATTCTAGAAGTAACATGTGGACACAGAGATTAAAAATTATAA
Organism: Rhipidura dahli; assembly: GCA_013399225.1. Classification (NCBI taxonomy): domain Eukaryota; kingdom Metazoa; phylum Chordata; class Aves; order Passeriformes; family Rhipiduridae; genus Rhipidura; species Rhipidura dahli. The sequence goes on along the minus strand of VXAC01002937.1, from coordinate 2,011,230 downwards.
TTTTAGGCTTTGGGATCTTTTTCCAAGCAGATAGGATTTAGGTCTACAATGGAGAGCAATTTATTGCACCTGGGCTTCACGCAAACCTCGATTGTGGCTGCACCACCTCTTTACACTATTCCAGCAGTAACATGCTCCTACACGGTGGCTTTTATTAGCAGCGAGAACTGCTCCCACACGACACCTTTTACAAGCAGGTTTCAAAACACTTCACCAAGCCGAGCTCTTGCACCCCCTGCCCTCACCGGGAATCTGAAGGAAAGACGTGGAATTCCTTGTCCAAGAATGTCGCTCCCAAAGTGACGGCACAGGCCGGGCCGGGCCGGGCCTTGGGGCCCCGCTGCCTCAGGGGACAGCCGCCACCAGAGGGCGCTCCGCCCCTTCCCAGCCCTCACGGCCCTCCCCAGCGCAGGGAAGGTTGTGGGAGTCTCCTTTCCCTTTTCTTTCCTTTTTTCTTCGTGGGAAAGGAAAAAAGTCCTCCACGTGGCTTACCAGAGTCTCTGTTCCCTGCCGCCAAGAAGCTCTGCGCATCTTCCCTGCCGGGTTTCTCCACACCGCTCCCTGAGACACCCTGCGGCCCACAGCGAGAGGAGCCCCGCATTTGCCGCCACAGGGCAGCGAAACACAGCGAGGGAAGGAAGGACTGAGTACCTGATCCCAGCGGGAGCCTGCTGCCCAGTCAAGTGCTGCATGTCTCACTGAGAAGTTGCCACGTCTGCATCCACACGTACTTTCAGCTACGTGCGGCAGGGAGAGGACAGAGTGCCCTGCAGGGCCAGCTAGAAAAACCTTCAGGGGTGCCTGAAACCTCGAGGACAGCTGAATAAGCAGCAACTGAAGTAGCCTGTTCCAGAGCACCAGTCCCACTAAAATATAGCAGCTGTGGGGTACACTAAACACATGCTCTGGTCACACTCTGTGACATGCACTTACACAGAATATGGTCTGATTTCTTGTGGTCAAGGTTAAAGATCTTGCTGTTTTCAGTGGACCATCGTTCAGGTAGAAGAAGCCCTAACCAAGCTGCCACAGAAAACATACTTCTAACACCTCTTCGACCCTGTATGCAAACACTGCTTGGCAAAGGTTGCCAAGCATTTCTTGGGTGTTACATTCTTTATCTTTCCAGTGGTCTGTTGTTTTGGGGTTTTTTTTTTTTCCTTTTCGGACCATGGTCAGAACAACATGCAAAAGACAAGGCTAGTACTCAATGGCTCCAACTCACCTCCCGTTCATCATTACACAAGCTGGTGTTCTCAGCCATGTGTGATCCCTCCTATTGCATCAGGCTACTTCCCAGCTGCCTGGCAGGCCACAATCTGCTCTTCTCCCAGTTCCTGCCTGCCACTGAAGGCATATAACATTGCAATCTGACAGCCATGCAAGCTGCCAAAATCGTACCCAATGTGAGCCAGCACATCCTGAATTCATTGCAGATCTTCCTATTAGCTTCATCCGGTGTGGATCAGAAATCCTCTCCACTGCTGAAAATCCTCCAAGTCAAGGAGCTTTCGCCATCGTCTGAGCAGCTCCAAGCCATCGCAAGGCTCTTCCCAGAACTGGATGCTTGGTAAGTGCAGTGACTGGAATGTGAAACAGAATCAACCTTGTGGCACTCCAAAAGCCACTTGGACCTGGCAATTTCCAAGAGCTTTGAGTACATCTGAAGAAATCATAGTAGTGATGGGAGAAGCAGCTAGGTCCAAATTATTATGAGGCCAAAGAGAATAGAAGAGTCCTGAAGCCAAGTTCCTGGCTCTGCCTTGGCAATATCTTACTGCTTTCTTCTGCCTTTTTAAAAAACATGGGGGAAAGCTGCCACACACAAACATTTTTTAATCATCTCTCAATATCCAAAGTACCTGACACAGCAAGAAGAAACCTCTCCATGGAGACCACATAGTCCTGAAGCACATTGTGGAAATAGCTGTCAGGCCTCATGAATAAAAAGTGAATTACAAAGTGCATTAGAGTATCATTGTATCTGCTAATAACCTACGAAGGGTTTCTGGTTTTATCACAGACAATAGTTACAAAAAAAGTCTCATTATGCCTAGCTCATCCTCAGGGAACACAGAGGATTAGTCTCTCAGGAGTAAGTGCAAGTGCTTTGTTTTACCCGGGCAAGAAAGAGCTGTAATTTGCATCTGCAAGGTTCTAAGTACAGAAGTGCCAAGGGGCTCATCTGGTTAAGTGGCCCCTGTCCAGAGCTTTACAGCATTACTGTAAACCTAAAGGTAAAACAGGTCCTTGCTGATCAGCTGTCATTTGACTTCATTGTAATCCTCTTGTACCTACCTGGTTTCAGCCACATCCTTGTCCTCCCCATCACCCAGTAGTGTTCATCCCTGCTTTCCCTTCCTTTGCAGGGGGTTGTGAATATCCACAAGACACGTGCTGATCAGAGCAGTGACATCCATAAGAGAGGGAAATGATCTGAAGATCTAGCCCAGGAACTGGCCAAAAAGTGGAGCTGAAACTGGCTTGCAGCTTGTCAGAGCACTGTGGGGTCTCAGACATGGTGAGGGGTTAACAAGGGGCTCAGGGGGCTCGCAGGACATCACATCAGCAGGGAGCTCTTCGTGCCTCTCAGCACCTCCTCATCTATTTTTCTGCCTGCTGTCCTATTCTTGATTCCAAGGATTACTTGCAGGTCCTGCACCCAAGACAACTGTGTGTGCCTCAAACCTGCCTTTTCCCTCTGCTGTTTTTTAAATTGGATTTTCCAATTTATCCAAGTGCAGCACAAGATTTGGTAAACATGTTTCTCAGGTCTCTCCTTCCAACTTACCTGCTAGATGTTAGATCCCCATCCCTTTCCCCCATAGTAGGAGTTCTGGGCATGCACATATCTGCACCATCCCAACCTTTTTCCCGTATGCATCAAAGTGTCTGAAGACACTGCAAGACTGTTCGATAGTTTAGGTGTTCTCTGAGAGGAAAAGACTGGGACTTCACTTTGAAGGAGGTAGCTGAAAGAAGCCTTTTCAGTGCTACATCTCTCAATCATCCTTATGTGTGGGCTGCATGCAATTCCGTCAGTCATTTTCATTGCCATTGGTTCCACTTTCAACTGGAGAAACCCAATACTCACCAAAACAGCACTGGATAAAATAGAACCTAAAGGACAGTCACCATGCTATAAATTCCCATTCCTGAGTCAATGCATATTTTAAGCCAAATGAAGAATATCTATCAAGAAAAGCTGTCAGAAAATAGAAGCTAAGCTACTAGTCTGGTAGTTGGGATGCTTCCTGGGAAGATGCAACTTCAAATCCCCTTCAAGAGAGGAGGCAACAAAGCAGAGTCTTCCAGCATCCTGGATGAACTCTGTGCCCGCTCTGTACCCACTGTCTGTAGAAGAGAGGTAATACAGGCACGTTCCTTTTCTCTCTCACTTTCCACCTCCCACATTGTCTTCTTGCTGGAAACTCTATCAGGAGCCTTTCAAGTGGCCAGGAAGTGCATGGACAAAAAAGGCTCAGTGCGTACAAGCACCTCTTATTCTAATGAAGGGTCATGAAGCAAGCTGCTTCCCCAAAGGTTCCCTAGGAATATAAACTCACAGGAGAATGAGCAGATGAATAATTAAAGGACAGGAATTAAAAGGTGGAAATAAAGAGCAAACCTTCATGACAGAGGGAGTTCACCGGGGCAGTATCAGAGGGATGAGTGTTGAAGGCTGTGATGTTTGGTGAACTTTGTAAATTACCTGGGAAATGAGTGAGTAATAAGTGTGACAAACCTCCTGGTGGCATGAGGATATGCTGAGTAAAACAGAAGGGTTATCTGTGAAGAGCTGCAAAACAACCATACTGCAGCTACAGCTACCAAATGACAAGGTGAGAAGACAGCTGGAAAACTGCATCCTAGAAATTCAAAATAAAGGACATGGGAAAAACAGTGCTGACCTCATTATATCAAGATGGGCTCTTGGGCCTTTTCTTAAAAATAATGTCAACTTAGTTGATGTTCCATAGCAGTTATAAAATTATGTGTTAGGGATACTTTGGCAAGGGGTAGTGAACACAGTGGAGAATGTGAGGATAGTATAGCAGTGGATCTGCATCCCAAAGGCTGTGGACTTCTGGTCCTGCCATCTGCAGGAGGGCTTAGCAGAAAGTTCAGGGCTCAGAGAAGAGCAGTGGGAAAGATTTAAAAGTGCTTCTGTACAAAAAGTAAGACTAAGGCCAGATTAAGATTGGAAAAGAGACAACTGAAGGTTTTATATGCAATTCTAACTCCTCTGGTCAAGAAGTCCCTAAACCAAATAGCTGCAGGTGTATTCTAGGTGAATAACCCTGTCTGCCTGCCCTGTTCTTGGATCTATACTTAGATGCCCAGTGCTGAGCACTGAACCAGGCTTCCACCTCATCCAGTACTACCAAACCCTGAGCTCAGATTGCCCCCAGATGGGGAGTACTGCTTCAGATCAACTAGAGTACCAGATCAAATAAACAAAATTATTTTACTGGGATTTATTCATGTCCATATAAGAATAACAAAGATTTTTCAGTTAAATAAGAATTAATTTATTCATATATCTGGTCTCAGAAATTAAACAATAACTATCTCACAGCATAGATATAGTGGCAGCAAAAACTTTCAGCTGCCATCAGACAAAGTGTTAAATATACGGATGGCTACAGACAGGCCAGAAGGGTAACAATCTCATGTCTCTATATTTTGATTTCTTAAAAAAAAATTATTTCAGAAGCATCCTGGTTCTGTCTGTGATGCGACATCATTCCCTGAAAATGTGAAAACAAATCCATTAGAACATTTTTCCATAGCAGGAGTGTAAACACAGTATTAGGATTTAAGAAGTATCTGCATGACTGGCTGATAAATACCTTTACAAGGCACTGAATAGTTTGATTACCAAGGTCTTGTATGGACAAATAGTGGATTCCTGTGCAGCCCACAATTTGCCTGTCAGCTTCAGGTATGTGCTACCAGACCAGGACCATAGAGAACTTGGAGGAAAGTGGATGGCACTAAGATTAAGGTGTCCTCAAAAGTTACTACTAATTTTGAATGCCTTCATCTGTGAAGTCATTGCAGGAAGAAATTTTTGGTCATGCCTTATGTACAAGGCTTACATACAAGGATGTCTCTAAGCACACAGTAGCAGTTACATGATGAAAAGCTCCAGACCCTTGGGGAGATCTCTGCCAGCCTTCCATAGCCAGCCCTGTGGTGGCTTTGAAAAATCTAGGCCCGTTTTCTTGTTTTGCAACCTTTTCTCAGGTCCCAAAGGACTCAAATTCTTCTGTTTTCTTTCCCAACCCAAAGAGACATACTTCAGAAAGCATGGCCCCTTCCCTTCAGACCTCCTGATGAGAACTAATTGTGGCTAAAAGGCCATAAGTACAAAGCTGTGTAAGGGGTAACCTTGCTGGTTTCCCCCCTCATGTGAGGACAGAGGTGTAGTTCAGAAGCCAGCAGAAATTCAGCATTTAACCCACTTCAGCACCTTGTGAAACTGATCCAGCCTTTATCTGTGTATTTAGACACTGCCACTTGATCTTTTCAAATCTGCCCTGTATAGAAGCACAAAAGATAAGCACTAAAATTTTTAAAACAGACTAGACTGAGAGTATGCCTTAACCTCCCCCCCTCCACCAGAAAACCCCAATACTTCATGAAGTTTAAGAAAAATTTTCTGTTTTCCCACAGGCATGCTCCAACATTACTCTGCCACTTCCTACTTGAGGAGCTTCAGTAAGAGAGATAATGGTGTGCACTTACATGCAGAGTTTCGTTCTGTCTCTCCCTTTTCTCATGAAATGGTTGGCATCTCACACCGAGCAGCCCTGGTTTTTCCTGTTCTGCTGGCCCCTAGATTGCTGGGAAAGCACCTCAAGTGCTCTTGTCCAGGACTGCTGCAGCTCCTCCAGTGACTGTTTTGTGAAGAACCTGTCCGCCTTTTCTTGAACTCAGACTGGGATGTCTTCACCTGCCAACACCTTTCTCTGAGGCATTTCCCATCATTTCTGCCCACTCCAGCCACAAAGTCAACAGGATGCAGGTAGCATGCCTGAAACTGCAGGACTTGGGGAGGACATCTTACAGCAGACCAGAGAGCCACACTACATCCTGTGATTCCAATGACTCTCCCCTAGGTAAGCTATGACCCATATTTTGACTATAATAAAGATGGCTCACTTAAAAAACAAATATGACTAAAACGACAGGGTTTTAGTGGGGAACTGAGATGTAACTGCAAAATCAGACCAGGCAAATCAGAGCTGTGGAACTAACGCTGGTTTGAGTGTTACTTCTAGGCCAGGGAAGCACTGAAGGAAAAATCACAAAGAGGGAGACTCACATTTCCATGCTATAGGCATAACCTCATCAAGCTTTCACCAAGAAGGCATTTTCTTGTTTGGTGCTCAAACATTTAGCAGAATATGGTGCAGCTGTCAGATATTTGGCCTCCATGAGGGACCTTCTAGCTGACTAGATCAGCTAGAAAACTTCATACATGCAAAAATCTCCAGTTTCAACAGCCCTAAGTATGGCAGAACACAAGCAAGCAAGATGAGGCAAATACTCAGTAGGCAAGTAGACTGTTCTATGTACACCTTTCTGCCCCTTCTTTTTCCCCAGGCTGTGTGTTGAGCTTGACCTCAGGAAGAATATAAAGCAGAGGAGGTCACAAAACAATCTGCTAGTCAGTAATGCTATTAGGACTTGCAGGTTGTGGTGACTGACCAGTCTACCAATGTGAAACATCACATGGAAGAATGGCATTTGTCAAATGCCGTTGCACAGCTTGAAAGCACCTAACCTTTTCTAAAAAAATTAAGGTACTGCAAAGAATGTTAAAAGCAAATAGATATCTACTATGCCATTATTAGGATCAGATCTGATGGGTCAGGGAGGAGACAACAGAGTGAAGTGTTCTCAGTCTCCCATCCGTGCTATGCCTGTAGCAGAAGCTGGCACTGCAGGTCTCTGGGCTGCTCCTCTGGGCAGAGCCAGACTGAGCCGGAAGCCTCGAGGGAGGAAGGGCCAGGCAAGAACACAGTGGCTGTTTCTGCTGAGCGTGGGCAGACACATCCCGGGTGTTATCTCTGGTACACTGCAATTTGAGCATGACATAGCTTGTTCCTTCCATACAGGGGAAGTTATCACTAAGCCTCCCAGCTCCAGCTAAGCAAACTTCTTTAGGGTGTGAGAGACAAAGAGATGCAAATGTGCCTCAGCTCCTTTCACAAAATAAGTGAGCAGTCAAGCTCTTCAATTAGTCAAGTGCTTCAATTGCTCGACTCAGTCTTGCCTTTCAGCTCAGCCACAGGCAGACACAGCTTCACTGCCAGGACCATTGGAGCAGCCCCTCTTGCTGCATCAAATCCCGGGAGGCAGAACAGCGGTCAGCAGCCACCAAAGAGAACAAACTGCTGGGAAAGTGCAGAAGAGGTGGCCGGAAGCAAGACAAAAGAACAGAAATGAACATTAAAACAGCACCAGGACAAGTCCCTGGTATTTTGCCTCTGTGGTGTGAAATCTTTTTAGTTACTAGTTGGTGGCATTTGTCACTATTACAACATGATGTTAGAAAACTACATTTAGTCCTTGTCCTTGATTATATCCTAGTTTCAGTCTCTGACTTCTTTGCATGTCAACAGTTGATGGGCTTCTTCAGCTGCCAGGAGCATCCTCTGCCTGCAGCTGTGGCTCCCCAGCACGTTTATCCTTCTTGCAGGCAGCACAAAATGAAGAAGAACTAGGGGGCTCAATCTAGGCCTCGATTAAAGCTTGCATAAGCAGTACCAAGTACAGAAAAGAAAAATCCCTAGAAAAAAATCAGAACTGGACTGTAGGAAGTTGATTAGTGGAGTGGAACAAACAATGCTCAGTATCCACCAAGATGAAGCGTTCTTCTTTCTACCAGGCTCACCAAAGGGAAAGTGGTAAATGTGGGTGCTCTGCTGCTGGGCCCAGGCAGAGGACATGATGTGGGCTTTCAAGGAGGGTACAGACTCCTGTGTCATGAGCTTTTAGTGGAATGTAGGCAAAACACAGTCTGCAACTGCTGCTGAGGTTACACCTTTCTACTAATAAGCCTAACAGAAACCTTTTCATGATGACGAAAGTAATGCATTGCCCAGAAAGACCATTCATCTCCATGTTCAGAGGTTTTTCTTCAAGACACAGCTGGATAAACTCCAGAGCAACTGGCTGGACAACAGACTTCATGAAGATCCTTCCAACCTGAGTTATCTTGTGATAGACCATAAATTCTGCATCCCCAAGCCCTGCAGAGTTCAGTAAAGATGTGCAGATTACTGCAGCACCTTGGTTTTACTTCCCATAGGAGTTCTCCAGTTGTCCACACTGCTGTGCCACAAACAGCCCAGCCCACTTTTAATCACTAACATAAAACATCTGGGAAAAACACAAGCTGGCTATGATACACTGAATTTACCTTCTGAAGGGAGACAGATACATCCATTCACGCACAGGAGAAGCTGGAGAGAGGGACTTGCTTCCCAAAACGTTGCTTACTGAGTGGGGCAAAATTCCACAAGGTGCTCAGCAGCTGTCTTCCCAAAGCATACTGTGACTCCTCGGGCTGCTGCTGTACAAACTGGGAGAGGATCTGCCTTTCCCAGACAGTGGTTGCAGCTGGTCTTCCTTACAGAAAGGGGGTGTAAGTGGCTGCCATCAACCAAAGCCTGCCTTGGGGCTTCAGCAAGTCCTACTCACGCAAACTCCCACCCCCAAAGCTGCTGGGGAAGGGTATCTTACCACTGAGATCTGAATATTTCTATGAGCTTCTTTTCTCCGTAGCATTGCCTTAAAAAGCCCAGCAAGGATTTCCTCACCACTGCCATTATCAGGAAGAGGTGAAGGCATCTGTACAAGCCTCATCATCTCATTGCTCAGCTCCCATCCATTAATAACCACCTCAGCACCATGTCTCTGCTCCAGCTGCAGCAGTGGAGAAGGGACAGTACCATTTCTCCTCCAGGGAATCCAGCTTTGGATGCCATACCAGCAGATAAACTGCAACCTCCTCTGTTCCCCTGCTGTCTTGTAGCAAAGCAACTTGCTCCCATACAGGACTAACACCATGATGAACTGTCTGCCAGGAGAGAGCCAATTGCTTTAAAAGAGGATTTGTTAGCTGTCAGCCCAAAGGAAGGCACTAAGAGATGAGAGAATTACATAAAGGTTTTAAGAGCAGACCAGTCAATCCTCCCAGGCTGTGCCTGGTTTATGGGGACCTTTCCCTCAATAGGAAAAACTGAGGGAAAAGCTCTCACAATACTGGTTCACTGAATTGGAACACAGCCTCCCACAGAAACAACAGGCTATCATACAGTAACCATGCTTTCAGGTGAGTAAAACCTGAATGTGTTGCATTTCATCCCACCTCCTCTCCCTTAACGCCCTAACAAGCTCCCCCAGTCCCCCTCCCACCAGCCTCTCCCCACAATCCCTGCTCCTGTGTGCCTCTCAGCTCACCCCTTAACCACACCCAGTTACCACCCTCTGACATATTACCCATGCCCAGCACCACTTCTGAGAAAAGTATTACCCATCATGCAAGCTGCAGCCCCTCTCCAGTGACACCCCCACACCGTGATTGGGGGATTTTGAGAGAAGGCAGATTGCTGCTGCTGTACCAGCCACATCCAGCTATCCAAAAAACTGCCACAGGTAAACAGCACCTTTGCACTGGAATGTAGACAAAGAATACAAAATTGTTTCCAGGAACATAAAACATTACTCTGTGGGAGAAATAGGTGAAACAGGAAGGTGGCCCCTATATACCCACACTGCTCCCACAGCCACCCAAACATTCTGCTGAGGCCAGTCACAGCTCTGGCACCCAGGAGATGCCTGCAAGTTGGATCCTGCCCTGGTCTAGGCTGACCTAGTGCTGTGTGTGGTGGAGTGTGGGAACCTCTATAGCATGAGGGCAACTCCTTGACCTGAAGGAAGCTTTCTCCTTCAGGATCCAATTACAAATGGTAAAGCAGCATCTAGTTTTCTTTCCAAGATTCAACCTCTATTTTTCATCACATGTTTCTGTTTGCTCTTGCTGCTTCAGAGCTCTCTTGGTCCAGTAAACTTCACTGCTAGAAAGAGATGGATTTTCTTTCCCCACATGCCTTGTAGGGATTTATTCAGTGAACTGGAAGACAGTTTCCTGCAGACTGACCTAGTTCCACATTTTTAAGCTGTGCGGAATGCTGATCCAGTGGGCCAAAAAAAACCATCTGTTCAAAACACTTCCAAGGTCATCTCCCAAGTGAAAGATGGAGATCTGGAAAACAAAACAAACAGATTATCTGCTCCACCCTCCCAAACCTAAAACCTGATGTTGCATGCTCCCAGGTTTGGCTCTGGGATGCTGAAAGCTCTGTGAGTTCTTGGGCAGATGAGCCAGGACAGTTTGGTTTTCACTTAAATCAGCTTCAGGCCAAGTAAATTCTAAAATACTGATAAATTATAAAAAAACACTGTGTCTCCTTTATATCACTCTGGCGAAGCCCAGAGTAACTGTTAAAGGCAGAAAACCCTTGTAAATGGGGAAGGAAGATACATTTGTGCAATAATACAAGTAGGAAGTCAAGGGATTAAGTGTTTTTTACATACCAAGTAATGGCCTTCAAAGGGATAAAGATTAGGAATCTAACAGAGAATGGAACTTGTGTATCAATAAGCACTGAGAAAAGTGGTACAAGAGGAAAGCAGGAAGAAATGGACACTTCGGAAAGTCTTAACAAATCCAACAAAATCAGAAAATGGTTTAGAAGAACCTTTAAAATGAGTTTTATTGTCAGAATTTTACAAGTAGCCTTCAGTGGCATCATACAAGAAGAACTCTGTTGCAAAACTCTAATAAATAGTCTGCCCCAAGTCCCAAAATATTTTTTGAAATAAAATAAAACCAAACTTAAAAATAAAAGAGAATAAAAGCAAGACTTCGGGATGCTCAGAGATGTTAGCAATATTTCCCATTTACAAATAATATCAGGCATTATATAAATCTCCTTCATACAAGTCATTAAAAAACCCAAGACATTCTAAACCTTTACAAAAGCACTCCAGAAATAGTTCCAAAGAGATCCATTTCCATGACAAAACATTAGAGAAGAACTCCATGGGGATTAGCATCACAAATGAAGTTTGAGGTTGAAGTGTAGTGTGTACTTGTGTGCAGCAAGATTAAAGAGCATGAAAAAGGGGTTCAAAGAGAGCATGGAAGTCTGTGACAAGACTGTGCCAGTGATTTTAATCTGTGTATTTGAGAATGTGATAAAGGGGAGTAAGAGGATGCTCTCGAAATTAACCCCCAAATACACTGCACTTTATGGAAGGCAATATTTACTAAGGTAGTTAACTATGTCCTCAGAAGGGAGTAGAAAAGATTTCTCAGCACTGCACAGTTCAATGACTGAGAAGACTGCAGTGCTTAAAAGTTGTATTTTGACACTGAAAAGGTATTTTCTGTAGAGGTAACACATTGTGGCAAGTTAGCTGTTCCTTCAAAGAACAAGAAAGTAACTTTGCTGGCATGAAGCAGTTTGGGAAATCTCGTGCTAGACGGTTTCACTGGGGACTGGGGATTTCAGAGCTCCAATCCTGTCCCAGCACTTTGAAAAATACACTTCTCTAATTTCCCTTTACATATTCCTCTATCTTCCATAGTAAAGGATTTATAAGATCTCTCATGCAATAAAAACACAACTTGAATAAACTTTTCTCAAATCTGCTGTGATTTGAGAAAACCAGAGAAACAGAATGGGAGGGCAGGTACACAGTAATGGTTCGTGGTTTTCATGGAGACATTTCAGGGGGGAAAAAAAAATCTTAATCTCTTTACAACTTCAGCTTAAGTCTCCTGCACGTATGCAAGCAACAGACTCCCCTGGAAGGGAAGGGGGGTGTATTTAACTGAGCACTGTTGCTGCATCAATTATGTCTCAGCCTGCCTGATGTGGTATGAACTGCAGCATGCCTGGTTTTGCTGTTTGTAAAGGTACTTGCAGCCATTGTTTCCACAGGAAACAAAGGCCATTCGAAATGCTAATGCAATAGATGTGTGATAATATGCCTCACCCATGGCTCACCTCTCTAGTCTCTCTCTAAGCTGTGGTGCTGGTTGTTCTGTACCGTACACTACGGACACGCGCTCTCTGCAACGTATGGGAAGGTAGCACTAGTAATCAAGCGCAAATTGCTAAGGAGACACTTAAAACATTGCATTGCATCCCCTTGTCTGTGGCATACTTCAGAAAACAATGTTAGAAGAGCAGTAAAGTAAACATTTCTTTCTAATTTTCTAGATGTCATAATATTTGCCAAAGCTGCAAGGAAAAGCAGATTACCTGAAACAGAGAGAAAGGAGTTAATGGAAACAGAGGCAGATGGAACAGCAAGCCTGATCCTGGCCCCCAAATAATTTTGTACATAACAGATAAAGAGACAATGTGCAAAAAATAGACATTCACATTTTAGCAGTTAAACTTTTATTTTACCTTTTTAAAATTATTTACTTTGTTTTTTCTACAAAAGGCAGACATTGATTGTTGATCTGCAATTGTTCTGAGTGCGCGCAGAGATGCAAAAAAGGGTTATTGGAGGATGAAGAACAGGGAATTGCTCTGACTATACTTTCACATGTCATAATTAAGGTGGCATTAAAGCTTAAGTCCCAGTAATAATATTCATAACAGATAGTTTCCTTCCCCATACACCGTTCTCAGTTCATATCAATTGTGTTGAAAACCCATTCGGTGAATTTCTTCAGTTTTTCAGTTGCATTCTGGGATTCCTCCTGTAACCTCAAGTTGTCTTCCCGCAAATGTTGCACTTCAGCCTGAAGGCTGGCCTTGTCCTCTTTTTCCTTAGGCATAAGGAAAAAATACAAATCTTAGTGGACATTTTAGGTCATGCTTCCTATCTATCTAGAGCAGCAAGAATCTCTTGAGAGGGCAAGTCTCATTCTTTTTAAGGATTTTATGTGCAGTAACACGTGGGTTTATATCCAAGGGACATTAGTGACGTCTCCTTCCTCATGTTTTGCTTGCATGAACAGGATTTCTCTGTATTAGATTCTAATACAGAAGCTGGCTCCCCAGGTGGTCCAATAAAACTGGGCATGACCTGTTCTGAATGTACAAGTGCTGATGGTTAACTAAGCAAAAGGTAAGAAATCTTCCTGCAAACACTTTCCCAGCTAAGAGACTTCATCTCACTACAGCAGATCCTTGTTGGACCAAGTAGGCATTAAAACAATACAGGAAGTTTCCACAGCAGAAATTACATGTTTAGATAACATTGTCAACTTTTCATCAGCAGGATACATTTATATGGACTAACTTCAAGCCTTTTGCAATGTCACCTGAATTAGGAGTGGAGGTACTGTGAATCACCCTCCTAATTTAGGCAGAGGAATCAAACGCCTACAAATTCAGACACCCCATCCCAGCCGTGCATAATTAGAAGCCTGAGAAAAGTAGCAAAGAAATGTCTCTTTCTCATACAAGGATGAGACTGTCACAGGCTCAGGCATGGCAAAGCAGGATTACACAGTTATTAGCACCACCAAGCACTAAATACATGTCTTACAAATCCTTCTGTAGATGAAATGATTACCTTTCTTAAATCTTCTTGCAGCATCTTCAGCAAACCTTCCAGTTGGTCCACTTTAGAGGCGAGAGTTGGAGGAGATTCTTTACTGTTGAAAGCAGGAAACAAGAACAGGTATTGATATGATTTACTGTCTTCACATTGGGTAGCTAACAGCTTTGTCTATACCAAGTGGTTTTATGAAGGTATGCATTTGGGTACACCAAGAATTCCCAAAATGAACATAATAAAGAGTACATGGAACATGTGCAGCACATTAAACAGACAAACAAATTTAACATGATTAATTGGGGTCATCCCATCACTTCACTTCTTTCTACTTGGAACTTAATGTATGTGCCTTGAATTACCATTGGTTTGGACAGGTTCATGAACATCTTGGACAAAAAAAACCTGCAAAAAGTTTCAACTGGACTTAGAATTATTTTCTTTTCACCTCCTAACTCCATCTTCATGAGATCTTGTGAAGAGTTCTTGCATGAAGCCTGGAGATGGCTTCCAAATAAAGATATCCTTACTTTTTGCTTTGGTTTGTAGCTGGGGAAGCTTGCACATTTTGTGTGTTTACTTACCCTGTATAAGGCTTTATCTGTGCAGTAAGCTGGTCCTCAGCCTGATCACTACTGGAAGCAGCGCTCACAGGTCTGTGATTTTCATCAGCAGCAGCAAAGAATGAAGCTCGCTGAACTGAGAAGGCAAATGTACAGAGAAAAACAATGGCAGCAGTAATGATTATTTGTTCATACACAGCACAAACAGCTATGCCGCAGGATCTCAGCAATTTCAGTCTGTTTCAAGCAAGATAAAGTGGTGATATGACGTACCAATGTCCCCTTGACAGATGCAAACTGCCAGTGCAAGTCTTTGCACCAGGTTTTACTGTACTGGATTCAAGAAGTACTGGCTCTGGCACAAGCAGCACTGTGCAGATCTTCCTGGGTAAGACTCATACCACCCAATAACTTAGCAACTATATTTAGTTTCCTTCCATCTATAAAGAATGCCTATATCTCGAGGAAAGAAAAGCTCACTGAGCACAATTTGACCAATGTAATTTTTCAGAACCTGAAATTTTTTCCTTATGCCTTATGTAACATTTCCAGATGGAAACATGAAACCTCTTTCCTGCCTTGTGTGTACATTTCTTGTCCTGTAACTGTTCGAATGTTCTTACACATCTCTAAATCACTGTCACGTGTGGTGTGACTGTAAACTACTGACTGCTCCTACCTCTGGAGTCTCCTTGCACAAACAGAAATATAAAGACTTTTAGCTTAATAAATTAACCTTAACAGCTGCTGGGCTCTCACTGGAAACAGAAGAGTATTGTCTTTTTCTGTTTGGCAAATTTTTACACTAGAGGTTGGTATAGCTCAGGGATCCAGGCAGTTTTTCTTTCAGCTGGTACAGATACCGCTATTTGTAACTTCAGGGGCTTGTGCTGAGGACACCAACCAATGGTGTAGAAGAGGTGTTCAGGATCACAAATCAGAATTTAGGCTCCTTGGTATGTGGCAGTCCCTACTGTCACCTGTCAGAGACTAGAGACTGGGATTATACTGAGACCAGACAACCAAAGACCAATGGAATTATACTGAGATTCTTCTCCAAGTCAAATTTGCATATACTTTTATAGCAGTGAGATGAAGCTGCCAGCTAACACATTACTCCAGCTTTTCTTCATCTGAGCTGTCAGTTTCTTATCTTGACCACAGTGACCGTGTTCACACTTCTAAAGAAAAACACAAGTCTGGGGCCTACCAAGTGAGGGATTCAGGTTAATGAGGACAGTCAAATAAATCTCACCAAAAACCAGGGGATCCTTTAAAGAGAAACTGCCAACCACAGGGAAACGTGTTAAAACCTGAGTTTCACCCATATGTGGTGATGAAAAAACCATCACTACAAATTCATCTCCTCTTGAGGACCATGGCTTACTTTGCATACTCTTCCCCAAGACTGCACAGCAGAGATATGAGCCAAGCTGCTCCTACAACTCCTGTGGCAACAGAGCAGAGGACATGAGTACATCTTGAACACCCACGGAGACATGCACTGTCTTAATGATATGTAAGGCTACTACCAGAGAACAGCCAAGAAATCAAGTTACTTCACAGCCTTCTCCAACTATGCTGAATAAGGTCTGAAAGATTCAGAACCAGTGAAAAAACACTTCCATGAAGGTGGGACAGCACTTAGACAGATATTAGGAACTTCTGTTTAACACACCTAGAAGATTTTTCCATTGGATTCTAGTAATGTAAATTCTCTTTTGTCTAAACTGCATTTAATTTGAAGTTCAAATGTATCTAGGCAGTTTTCAGCTCTCTTCAGTTTACTAAGTGTCATGGAGATGGAAACTACCACAGAATGAAACGACACCTACATGCAAATCTATGTCTTTGGGGTATGCAAAAGCAAGAAGGCAAGAATGAAAAAGTACATACCAACAAGGCATATGACCCAAATTATCTTGGCTTCAGCTGCACTACTAGACTTCTCGATAGTGCAGTAAGCAAGCAATCCTTAGTGTGCTTTGTCCCTACTATATAACTTTATTTTTGCACTTCTGTGCTGGATGCCTTTCCTACACCAGCTGTGATATCTTCAACTGTTTTCTATGAAATGAGAAGTGGCCAGTTTCACAAAGATTTGGCCAAACCATAGCACTGAGGAAATCCAGTATGAAGAAATGGTATCTGAGTATTACATACAAAGTTTCAGGCTCTTAACACTTAACTTGTTATTTTAAATGAACTTAAGCTTCAGACTAAGAAGAGAATTAAGAACAACAACAACAAAAAAAAACAGGATTAAAATAAACCCAACCACAAACCACACAGTCCTTAATGAAACATGCACAAAGACCAGCTTCCTAAGTGTTATATTCTGAAAACTTACCTTCAAAAGCTTTGGCAGCATCTACCAAGTTTGACCAGTCCAGATCAGAGGCAGAATCAGGCAATGGCATAAGACCAGGGTCTGGCATGGGCTGCCGTCTTTGCTCCTGGATATCTGTGAGGGAGCTGTCTGAGGCAGAAAACTCTCCTGGAGTGATGCAGAATAGATTATAAACTCCATAAAAACAACGCAAATTCCTTTCTTAATACTATTGCATACCCTATTCTTAGCTTTTCTGGCATAGCACTTTGGGAACCAAAATTCAGAATAATGTTTGATCAACTGCAGTTGACCAGATACAGCCCTTTACAAAGCAGTACCCTAGAACCTGGACATTCAGCTCCTTTCTAACCTGCCTGAATCTTTGCAGCTGAGTGCTTCAAAAGTCAAGCTCTGACTCCCCAGCACTGGGGCTGGGGGCAATATTCTTCTACCCAACAATTCCTGCCTCTGCACAAGCTGAAGATACTTTAGAGGGCTCTGCCTCTCTTGCTGGGGCTTCTACAATCCCTGGAACTTATTTGCTTCTGAAAAAACCCATTACAAAGCAACAAAAGCAACAAAACTGTGGGGTTTTTTCCTTCCTCTTTACAACCTTGTAAACCAATGGCAGCCGATTTAAATCTACCAAGACAAATCAGAACAAGAAAACACTTAAAATTACTTCCAGAGCATTGCACATCTCTCAGCAGTCTAGTGAAACCTTCTGATCTTTACTAAAAGATAGCCACACCCACCTGTAAGCTGGTACATGGCTCACTATGGAAAAAAAACATTGGCAAACTTGAAAGAAGGATACAAAATCCCTGTAATTTTTGTCCAAATTAAAAAAACAAAAGTGAAACACTTAGATTTTTCATCACTAATTAGGGCAAGACCAAACTGCCAACCAAGAATTATCTACTTTATTTCAGTTTACTGACTGGACAATCAAAAAATGTGCAATGCCTGGTCACATGTATGAGCTCAGAAGCAGCAACAACTTCCTTTCTCATGGCCTCTGTCACGATGTAACGTAAAGTTTTGAAAATCTTGTAGGTAGTATTAGAACAGAGAGATGTAGGGGTGAGAAGAGGCACTGGGCACCTGGGAGGAGGTTGCTGTGATTATAGTGAAGTGTCTGCTTGGATCAGAGAGAACAGAAAGACGGTGTGACAGGCAGGATACAGTCCCAAAATGCCACGAGTTGCGTTGTTTATTTCCCCTCCCCTCCTTTTTTTTTTTTTTTTGAAGGTCTAATAACTATATAACTCAAAAACTAAAATAACTTTGTAAAATCTGAATCATACTTGCTGCCTGGGGAACCGTGACCAGAAAAGCTACGCTGCATTTACTTCTTTGCTCAGAAATCTTGTTTTTTTGGGGTTTTTTTTTCTGTCTGTGTGTATTTACTTTTTGTAAATGTAATTTTGGCTCAATATTAACACTGAGGATTCTTGTCTTAGTTCTCGAAAGAGTTATTTTGGAAGTTGTTAACATGAAAGTATTTCCAATTAGTGAAAAGATACACAGAATTATATGAAAACCTAACTATTTGAAAAGCTACCTGTTTTAAAAATGTGAGTTGGATTGTTAAGGCAGATGAGTAAATATGAGCAATTTTATCTCACCATTTTCCCTCTTAAAAAAAAATGGATGTGCTCTGGAATCTTTGAATTTAAAGAACTTTGAATAACTGGAAGGCAACAAATACTTGTGGTACTAAATATCTAGCTTACTTAATCCTTTTCTCAGCAAAGTATATGTGGGAAGACAATTTGTGTGCCACTCAAATAGCTGGTCCTTTTATCATGCAGGCCCTACATTTCCAAGAAAATGGAAGATCTTGTTTTGTTGACAAAGGTAGAAAGGTTATGTGCTAGGAGGAGTTATCAGTCTGGTGTGGAAGAGAACATGACAGCACAAGAAGGTTTTTGTAGTTTTCTTTTTGGTACAGGCATTTAAATGAAAAGAGACCAAGTGCTGCTTTCCACTTGTGCTCAGATGGCACCATTAATCTTCTGACCCAAGCCCTCAGAAGCCAAATCCTCCATCCAGTTACAAGCACAACCAAGTCTGCAAAGTTATTTTAGTGCATATAAAAAACAGAAATGAAGAGAGCTCAGTTTCCTAACTCTTATGCAAGAAACACATTATACAGACACAACAGCTCATGAAAATGTCAGGTTCAACACTGAAAACTGATGCCTGGTGATCACAGTCAGATGAAAAGAATTTAAAATAGATTCCTTGATCAGCCTTCACTGTCAAATGTATCCTGTGTAGCTAAATACAGACTGTGCTTAGGGCCCACTATAGTGAGTTGAACCTATTGATAGTCTTACATTTTTCTCTTGAAACACACTAAAACATGAATAAATCAGAGCAGACATGTACTTCTTCAGAAAACATTACACAATCCTACCCTGAGATCTACCTCTATTTCTGAAAAACAAACTCAGTTATAAAGTACAGTGGGAACCTGTGAAAATTCCCTTTCTCACTAACCAAGACATTCACATGCAGCAGCACACAACCCATCAAATAATCATACTGAGACTTTACAGTAAACTAATGGGGGAAAGCAGAGTGTCTTCTTGACAGCACTTTACAAATAACTTTTTCTGGTTAGCTGTGTGACTAAAGTAAGTAATTAAAGTGCTGTAAAATATATAGGGTAAGGAAATGAATCTAAAAACAGCTGGCACAATAAAAGCTGTGTCTGCTGTAGCTGTGTATCCAAATGTCCACTAGCATTTCTCCACTGTTCTATCATTATTTTCCTAATTGCATTTTGTTCCCATAATCCCACACTAAAGGAACTGACACCTGAATTTCTCTCTGGTGGATAACCAGGCATACATTATTTGTCCATTGGTCCATCCAACTGATCTAGGTGACTCTTGGAAGAAATGGCAGAAACTTGCAGCCAATGAGGCAAATTTCTGTGCTCCCTCCACAAGGCAAAACCAATCATGCCATTTTGCATTCACTGAAGTGAGGGAAAAAAAATTAAATTTTTTATTTTCAGTCATGTGACTGGACTCTCCTCATTTGAGCAAAATCAAGGTGGAACTACTAATTGCTGTGAGAAACATTCTTTCCCAAGATGATTCACAAAGGATTCCTCTCAAAGTCAAAAAATGGGAAATACACTTACCATGTAGTGATTTCATTCCCAAAGTATAGGATGGTCTCCGTAATGGCAGCGACTTTGGGAGAGAAGGGTAGGTGCTGGTGAACAGTACATCATTTGGCATGGCTTGGTCCAAGAGCGAGGCCCGTGAGGTGAAGAAGTGGTCCCTTTGACCACTGTAAATACTCTCATCTGACAAAGTCCTTTGCAAGGCACGCCTTGTGGTAGGAGTGCTGGGAAAGGGAGACTGACAGGACAGAGTGTGTGACTATACATTCATAAACACAAATAAAAAGAAATGAGAAAAAGATCATCAATAAAGAAACTTTTGAAATAATTTAAAAAACCTTTTTAAAATAAGAAACCAAGTATTAACGTAGCATTTTTTCAGAGACGACAGTAAAAAGAACCAAAGGACTTGGCTTTTAAGAAGATTGTAACTAGGAAATATACATATATAGCTCTTTTTTTGCCTGTCTCACCTTCTAACTTTTAAATACCCTTCAAACTTCTCCTGAAGTGGAAATCTCAGGCAGCCCCTGCTGACTCCAGAGCTGACATGTAGCAGAGAAATGGATACAGAAAGAGCCTGAATGCTGCACAAACCAGAGTTCTCCCATTGCCTGGGGGAGGCTGCCTTCCTGCAGGCAGAGCACCAGCAAATGCCAACTAATTAGAAGTCTCCTATTACTGAAAAACTAGGAACACCCACTACTGCTGTGGGTCCTCAGAAGTATTTGAATCAAAAGTAAGTAAATAGTCCCATGAATAGGAGAACTTGTGTCGCACCCCCACAATCATCCAGGCTTCCTCCATGCTCCACACAGGAGAAGGCAATGCTGGGGGTAGCCTGGAGTTACACACTCTCAGGCCAGCACCAGAGAGCTGCTATCATGACTATTCCCACCAATAGAGACTCTGATTTTCATGAAACCTGTAGCAATGTAAACTATCTTTAAGGCATAACATTTCTTTACAGCTTGGTTGAAATTTGGTTCAAAGACTTTCATGGGGAAATTTTTACAGGGCCTCATTTGCTCTGTAAGAGAGTTTAAACCAAAAAAAAAAAAGGAGAAAATGCGTTTTACAAAAAGAGAAATTAAAAACAGAGTTGCACATTTGCACATAAAAATATTGTCCTCTCCTCTCAAAGAGACAATATTCTATTCCTGTGATCAAAATCCCACACTACAAGGTGGGAGAAGAGCATGGAAGGGTGACTGTGGTACCGTACAGGGGAATACAATCTGCCAATCCCCTTACCTCTTACAAATTTTAATATGAGAACATTGCTCCATTGCTCATGGACTTGTTTGATTTATGATTAAGAATCAGAATTATTAAGATTACTTCCAAAACCCTGCTATCATCAGAAGACAAGGAAATAAAGAAGCCAACTTCCTATTTCTCATGACAATTTTCTATTATCAAATCCTCCTCTCTGTGTTGCCTTCTTCAGGACTTGCCCATCACAGTATGAACC
This sequence comes from Rhipidura dahli, assembly GCA_013399225.1. NCBI lineage: Eukaryota > Metazoa > Chordata > Aves > Passeriformes > Rhipiduridae > Rhipidura > Rhipidura dahli. The sequence goes on along the minus strand of VXAC01002937.1, from coordinate 1,990,117 downwards.
TGCATATACCATTAACACTACAGAAATTACAACTTCTGGTATGCAGTTGCTACTAAGGCATATGGAAGAGTGAACTGCCTTTTTTTTTTTTTTTTTTGCTAATGAAAAGTTCTGGTACCAGAGCAGGGGAAAGAGAAAAAGAAAAAGTTACTTGTCTGACAAGATACAATGCCCAAATAGTACGTAAGGAGATAAGGAAGGCTGGGGAGATAATAGAAAGATGCACAAGACACACAGAATCACAGCCTAGAACAAATTCTACTGGCAAACAAGGCCTTTGTCAGCCAACAGAGAGAAAGGAGGAGGATTTTTGGTGCAGTGAACTAATGCAGGCCATTATAATTTTTTTTCTTTTGGTTTTTTTCTTCCTTTTAAAGTGTCAAAAAATTGTATGCTATAAGACTTTTTCTGTAAGATAAAATCTAAATCATACAGTGGGCAGAATTAAGTTACTTTTAAAATGGAAAAGATGCAATTTATTGTGTGACAGAAAATTTTTAACTTGCTGGAATTTATCAAAAGTGCAACCAGGAAATAAAGATGAGGGTAAGAACTGATTCACTAACCCCAAAGCAGAAAAACAGCAACGTTAGGAAGGTATCTTGGAATGAGAACAATTCTCTTGCTCAAAACAACCAACAGGAGGTGTTCACATCACCCATGTCCCAATCCCCCTCAGAACTACCACAAACCTAAGAAAAAGGTATCTTGCTAATGACAAGGTTTTTTTATCTTTGCCCTTCAAAGCAACATCTTAAATAATCTGTGTATGGAACTCACACTTCCAAGCTTTAATAAGCCACTTCAGGTTTTTACTAGCAAAAAAAGAAGTTAGAGCTCTCTCTTCTGCATGGTTGCTGTGGAAACAATTTGGGCTCTGGATGACGAGCACTGGCTGTACATGGAGACTAGAAATCAAGACATTCTCTTCCAAATTAAGGATTCTAAAAATTAATATATGGACTTACACATTATTCAACATATTTTGAAACACATCAGGAAATGTTTCTAACTATTCTGCAAAAATATATGCTTAAGTTTAGGGGTCATTTTTGATAACAGGATTAATGAGGTATAAAAATGTGCTTTTTGCAAGGAGTTTCAATACTGTCAGTATGTCACTGTCTAGTGATGCAATCAGAGAAGAACAGTTAAAATATGTAAGACAACACTACAGGATTTTCCATAACCCAGCAGTACTAAATGTTCTTTGCAATTTGGCAAATTCATCTCTTTAAAATGGCACACAAAGTTATAATAATATTGCAGAGACTGTAATTATGAAACTTTTCACCAGGTGTATTTCTCCAGCAATCCGTTACAAACAGATTATTTTTTGTCCATGATGAGAATTCAGGGAATGCCTTGCATTTTATTTTCCTGTTATGGGTGAGAATAGAAAAGATCCTATGTCCCTCTCTCTCTTTAACATACCTTAAAATTCTTCTGGGATTCAGGTGTTGGGCTATCAAGATCTATCAATTTCTTCAGCTCTTCTTCAACAGTGGACTTGGATGCTCGCTTTGGGGATGCTCGCAGGTCTCTTGCCGACGCCCGCAGCCGAGGGTGGGCCATTTCATTGCCATCACTCTGGTGACGTCTTAAATGAAATGGAACAGACACATTCAGGTCTCAAAGCCCTGGGGCAGGAGGCATGAATGAAACAAGAATTATAGCACCCTCACGTTTTTAAAGGGAAAAAAAAACTAAGCAGAGGGCACAGAGGATGGGAGAAGTTTCACTACTACAGCAGAGACTCACCTTAGTGGATACCTGTGGAAGCACTAAGCTTGTTTAAAAACATCAAGTAGCAATACAATAATATAATTCAAAGGTTAATGTAATACATTTTCCCAATAAGGGACTGAATCCATTAAAATAATGTGCATTCTGTACAAAGCTAAAAAATGTGTCTTCAGAAAACCCAAAAGCAGCATATCACCAAGTTTCTTTAATATTTCAGCTGGCTTTTTATAATGTAGTTATCACAAGGTTTCACCATTCCTTCTGACAGCCAGTTATTGGTATCATCTAGGGATACTGTGCCTGACTCAGTTACAGTCAAGAAGGTTTGAATAAATTACTTTGAAATAGGCTTTCTGAACTACTTGCTTTTTGAGTCATACTTAACAATATTTTCACTAGTAAGTTGTTTTCTCAATTTCTCTTCCAAAAGAAATGCTTGCATATTGTAATGCTGAGATATCTTGGCTTGCTTTGAGCTTTAAGGCACTTAGACTGGATACTGGCAGCAATCTTAACAAGGCAATGTAGAATGCCAGAGTTAATGCACAGCATGCATGGTACTACTACACAGATGAGAGGTTTAAGTAAAACTCAGGCTCTACAATAAGAGGATTTTTAATATTTGCTCAAATAGCATTTTGAGTCACCTTTAAGAAGTCCCAAGAAAAGATAAGCTTTAATAGGACTGAAATCCCTAGAGCTTTCTAGAAATTATAAAACCCCAACTTTTACAAGTTAACAGGGAATGAGATTAGCCAACTATCAAATATTTAAACCCTACTCCAGAAGACTAGATTAGAGATTAAGTTCTACAGAAGATGAAGCACTGTATTAAACAGTCTTGAGCTCTTCTCTACAGAGAACTGTCAGACATCAAAATGCTTCTTTTACAACTACAGTAAATGATCAAACAAGAGAACAAAAAAACAGTCTTACTTTCTTGAATCCATAAACCCCACTGAGTTTATTGTCCCTTCTGGCTTTTTCCATCCAATCAGATACTTGCTGGTAGCACCCTGGCGAGGGTAGAAAGTCCTGGGACCAGATGAGGAGGAAGAGGAAGAGGAGAAAGAAGGTGCGAGCTGCGGAGAAGTAGCAGAATGAAGCTCTTCTTTAGGTGAGCTTCTGGCACTGGTGAAAACAACAGGGCTGGCAGAGTGTCGTGAGCTCATGGTACTAGGAGAAGAACATAAAGACAAAAATTGCCTCAAATGTGTATATATGCCTCCATTTTAACTGATTTTTAAACAGAACTCTATAGGCACAAGATGTCATTTTTATCAATAGCGGATAGTAGCAAAACCAGTCTGCTATTCTTACGGGACTTCCACCAATGTTTCATTTAAAATATCTCACATAGTAGCAGAAAAATTCTGCAAGCAACCTCTAACGATATGATATAACCACCTTTCACAAAAGTGGGAAATCTAGGGTTCACTGTCATTAGGCAGCTTAAAATTAATACATGAGATTTTAGATGAATTAGCAAAAGAGAACCGAAGTCCAAATTCTTGCTGGAATTCCTGCCTTTAAAAGAAAACATATTTTGAAGGAACTTAAGCAACAAGAAACATCTCTAAGACCTCACAACACACTAAAGAAGAAACCCATACAGCTTTCAAAATAGGGCTTCTTGAATTTCACCTGAAAAGCAGTTATTTAGAATTTGTAAGGAAAAAAACCCAAAAGTTAAATTGAGAGTTAGAGCAGGTGTCGAACAGATATCACCACTCGTCAAGACAGAAAATGGAGCTGGGATGACCAGCTGCAGCTTATTGTTGGGAGAAGGAGAGGGGCTTCAGATGGAAGATACTCTTTAGTTATGCTGATGTTCAAATCTGATGGAACTTGCTTCCTTATCCAGGAGTGCTAGGCCTTAGACAGTATTTACTATTATAACCTTGAAAGGTCAGTCATTTATAAGCACAATAACAAGAAAATCTTATGTCTAGCTTTTATGCTGAAATAGCATTATCTATCTGGAGACCAGTTTTCTAACAGCTCTCTACACAACTTACATTTTCATCCCTGTATTCAAAACTGCAGTGAAGGAACTTGGAACAGACGGCCCCATGGTAAAGAACAGTTTCTGACTGAGAAATAGAAATTAGCTGGAAGGCTAAATAAAGTCACTGAATAATCTTTTCTTCCTTAGCCTAGCAGAAAATTCTTCACCAGTCTTTTCATAACTTAATAAAACAATGCATTTTCACATCTATCCCTCTTACTGAAACAGAATGAAGAGTTTGAGGTTAAATTTATGTTGCCACCTGGGAAAACAATACCACCTACATTTAGTCTCAAGCAGTCAGTTACCTAATCTATGCCACTTGTCTGGCTCCTGCTGTAGTCAATGAAGATATATCCTAAGGAGGTGATTCTGCTTGTCTTAAATTAGGTATCTCCGATATGCAGGGAAAATTAATGCTTCGGAGTTTCTTCTCTCTTTTCATTGACAACAGATGGGAGTCTAAAGAATCACCCTGAAATATGTTTCATTTTCATGTGGCTCAATTTAAACACCACGATTCCCAGCAGTGAAGTGCTGTGAGTTTGATGAAGAGCCTGGGTGGACTGCAGCCTTCTACAGTCTGCTGCAGCCCAGGGGCATCACACTGGGGGCAAGACACACCTCTCCAGATGCATGCAAATCCAATTACAGTAATACAGATTTTCTATTACAGAATTATATTTCTTCCTTCCCTCCATCTGTACATTTGAAAGGCCTATACAAAAGACAGCAGATTGAGAAAATACAGGAAGATAATTCTCCTGTCTACCAATCCCATATATTTGGTACTGCACAGCACAACCTTCATTTGTAACAGATACAAGTAAGCATAATTTTTAGCAAGAAAGCTGGGAAAATTAAGAGCTAGGGGAAGAGGCAGCAAATTTTTCTTCATCCCCCCTTTGTCTCTTCCAATATGGACAAAAATCTCCTACACATGCTGAGTAAGCCAGCCCATCTGCGAGGTATCACTTCCACAGCATAAACAGTCATTTTTACCCCTTCTAAATACACTCAAGAAGTAGAAAAATCATTTTGCTTCAGTGTAGGGAAAAAGAAGAAAGGAATCTCTGTCCACATTTTAAAATTCTTTAACCCATTAGGTATTTCTCAAGGAAGTGCTAGTTGTGAGAAAACAGTTTGTTAATTAAAACCAGTAATAGGCCCTAAATAGGCTAAAAGTGTTGATCTTTAATATTACTGGGGAAAGAATAAAAACTGATGTTAATTATGCTTGATATAAAATTTATGTAAGATGCATACGTATATATAATATTTATTACATAATATACTATAAATATACATTGTGTATTCTAAGTATTATTACTTGAATATTTATTATGATATGCATCATCTAATAGGTGCCAAGAGTGTCCTGGTAAATGCAAGTAAACTTAGCATACAGTTTTAAATACAGTTTTCTTTAAGGTACATTGCACATTTTGAGCTGTGGTTTTTACAATAGAGCATTTTTGGGAGGATATTCTGCTTCAGGACTAGACACAGAACTGTGAATATGACTGAAGCTTTTCACTCTTCCACTGCAAACAGGCAGACCAACAGAACACTGACAGGCAAAGAGACACACTTGTTAACTGAGAGCATATTTGGAAAGCAAAAGGCTTTGGATAAACTCTCGGAAAACTAAATCAGAGCTGGAGCACTACGGTAGTGATGGGAAGTTATTAGAATATTTAACACCAAGAAGCATGCAGAGAATTCATCATGCTCTAAGATACCTAGACCAGCTCAGTTTTATCTGGAAGAGATTCAGTCTTCTTTCTCAGGACACAGAGATAGTCACTATTGGTGCCCTATCTCCCATTTCAATTATTGAGACACCAAGGACTGAATTATGAAAACATTCCAATACTACAAGACTGTCTGCAAAAATTACAGATGAGCCATTCATAAAAGCACTCTACAATAAATAATATTTTAAGTATCTTACAATTATCAGAAGTAATGAAAAACTTACTTGATTAGAAATAGTCAAAATTATACTTTTAATTTTGGTAAGAAAACTATAAGAAACTGTATAGCTTAGGTAGAAACTAAAGTTTGATTTAATTTTTTTTTTTGTAAGGAATTCATGCCATCAGCACATACTGCTTCATTTAATGACATTCAGCTATAATGATTCTGTATAATTACTGGCCTACATAATGCAGTTCTCCTGGGATGCTATGAGAAATCTGCACAATCATCAGGAAGGACTTAGGGAATGGGGGTGGAAAAGAAAAATAAAACCCAGCCAGAAGCTCTGCTGTAAAAGTTAATCACTATAATTTACATTTTGTCACCAGTTCTCAGGTACAAGTTCTTTTATGCACCATTAAATGATCTGAGCAGTAATTATCACTCTTGTCTTCTACAGACACAAACACTAATTTGTAGTTATTTTCTTTTCTTTTGTCACAGAGATCTTTTTAGGGCCATATTCCTTTTCTTCTTGCTCAGAAACCCAACTTTAAAGACATTACAGACATTATGGCATCCACAGGCAAAAGATAAAAAAGTGAGAAGCAACAAAGGATAGCAATTTAGAAACTGATAGAGAAACACACCAATTAAGCTGTTCATTTCTCATGAAAAGTAGCCTGTTCAGAACCTTTCTTTCATCTCCCCTCCTTCACCTCCTTGAAGCAGGCATCTTCATAATAATCTCCATAATCTGTGCTTGTCTTTTGGAGGTGCCAGTTTAACCAGCTTCCAGCTCCAAGCTTTTCTGCCTCCACAGAGGAAGCAATGAGAGAGTTGGGAGCAAACAGCTGGATGACCTTGGGTTCTACTGCTGTTCAGTGTGCAACCACCAACTGAGGATGCCACAAGAAACAAAACCAAAGCATTTAATCCCAGATTGTGCCTTTGTTTTATAGTGAAGCATCAAACACATGCTCTAGTCTTCAAAAATAAGAAATAATAAAGAAGGAACATGAGTCAATCTGGTTTCAATCCACCACAAGAAATGATATATGTGCAAGTATTGCTGCATTTCTCAAGTATCATGCCCCATGTGTTCTACAAACTACTCCTTGTTGTGAAGAGCTGCATTATTAATATCTGAGTTTTAAATGAAACTTGGCAAAAAGAAACCTCAGCTGTTTTCTCCGGAATAAAGCCCGGGAAACCTTATCTGGAAATTTCAGTGACAGCCTCAAAATTACAAGGAGAGACTAATTTCTGTACCATCAGAGAAACATGGTGCCAATTAATCCAAGCCAACTGGAGAAAGCACCGTTTGGAGACACAACATTATAATATAATAAATAATGAGACAAAAACCTAGACTTCAGTTTGCAATTAAGTTGCAAAGTATATCCATGGAAGATGAGCGCTGTCAGGGTGTGCCTGCCCTGCTATGTGTTGCTTTCTACAAAATTTTCTCAATTTTTCTAATGAACTAACCCTATTTTGTGCTCAAAGGAGAAACCAGAACCTCAGATGTACAAAGATGCCATTCCATTAGGCTTCACGATAAAGCTTCCAAGAGTTACATAAATTTTCCAGGATTCTTTAAATCGCTTCAGAAAAAATCCTTCCAGATGAAAATGCTGCTGGTTTTATTGCAATCAGCATTTTCTATAAGAATCTCAACATTTAATGTCACTGCCAGTTACATTCAGACAAGTCCTGCAGGACACATGGTAAAATCTACTCAGTGTTAAAAACTACACATAAACATCTTAAAATAAAAGTGTGTAACATTACATAGACTTTATGTCTTCAATAAAGGGGCACACACTAACATGCCAGGAATCTGAGTAAGTCCCCCTGCAGAATGTTTTCTCCAGACTTGCTCAAGTCCTTCCTGCATGCACAGTACCTGGAAACACACCAGTCTCAAACACCTGGGTGGGATTTCTATCAACTGAGTGTGAGCTTTGGTGCCAAAAATGGCCAATGAAGACAGGCAGCAAACCAGAGTGGGACCACCATTAATGGATTACGTAAGTCAGAATTACCATAACGAAGTACACTGAGACCATTACCGTCTCTATGACAGCCCCTTATTTGCAGCTACCATATGAGGAGTTAGTGAACTCTTCTCATCAACATCTAGTCTGGCACAGTAGCTTTGTTCAAGACAATCACCAGAAATCGCTTTGGACTTTCAGTCTGCAGGTATTTTAGCTACACTCTCAAAAGAGATGTGCCTTAAGAATAAAAATGCAACAGTCAGGCTCCACAAGGCAAACAAACTATGACGACCCCACATCTTCCCTGAAAGGCCTGTGGTTTTTTTCTTGTTGCTAGTATGACAGAGTAGGAATATTTTTCAAAAGCACACTGAATATTTCTTGGAAAATGGGTTAGGAAAATGGTCTAAAATATTTTCTGCTTCCAGCAGCACTGATTAACTTGTAAGGTTATCTTCCATATGAGGTGTCAAGCACATTATATGTAGTTGATAATGCCAATTTTACAAGTGGCAAAACAGAAGGAGAGAGGGAAGGTGACTGTAACGTGTTATACCCACAAGCCTGCAGCAGAATGAGATTAAGATCTACATGCTAGCACTCCCAAGCAACTTGCTCTCAGTAGTGATCATACCAACCGTGAGGAGATTCTAAACAAAGACCAGGGGCAAAAATGCAAAATGGGTACTTGCAAGACTAAAAATGAACCCCATATTAAACTGCTCATTAATAACATGGACTGATCTCCTTTCTGATCCACACACGAACTGCAGTTTTGCAAGATATTCCCCATAAACATATCAGACAGATAGTTTAGGAGTAGCAGTTTAGTACAGAATATGCTCTTGAAGACTTAATACTATAACCAGTAGCAGATGCAAAGACTAAGGGTGGTCTTAACTTTCAAGCATTCTGCACAGTGAAGTCTTCCAAAATATTGATTAACATAAGTAGAACACCCTCTCTTCAACATCCACTTCTCACTTTTCATAGGTTAGAGACTGAGAATGGGAAAATGAGTGTGGGGTGGCCAATCATACAAGAGGTGAAAATTACCTTGTATGTGAGACAGCATCACTGAGACTGTAAGCACTATTCTCCCTTGTGAGAGGGTTGGAGGCTGGCTGACTCTTGCTGTGAATATCCAGGCTGAGTGAAGATTCAGCTTTCCGGTCCATGTGGCTGTCCTTTTCTAATGTCCTGTCTGCAATGGAGACCACCTCGCTGGAGCTGTGCCACAGCGGTGCCACCTTCTCCTTGGTCAGCCCTGTGCGGGGAGACGTCGCCGCTCCCAGGGAGGCGGTGCTGCCATGGCTGGGTCCGTAGGAAGTGGTGTCTATGCCGCTATCAGCTGAAGTCCCTTGAAGGTAGTTGTAGCTGTTCAGCTCCGACTCCGTGCGCTCTCCACTGTCATACCACTTCTCATCGCTGTGAGCGCTGGAGGCATTGCTGGAGAGTGTATTGCTGCTGGAATGGCTGGAATAGTGGCTGTCAGACTACAGAACAACAAAATTATGGCAATGGAGAGGAGGAAATAAAGGTTACAAAAGCCACCACTGCATAATAGGAGCTCTCCTACCTGGAGGTATTGGATAGATATACTGAGGAGACTAATAAGGCTCTAAAAATTTAATTTCAACACAATGCACATCCTCTGTTCTGAGTGCACATAAAAAAACTTTTTGTATGGATTTGGAAGCCAGGAGAAGCCTGAGTTACTTGTATTTTATCTAAAAATACCTTGAGGCGGTTCCTTTCAAGCACAGTTCTGCTCAGCCCAGTCCAATGAAATTGGCTGAGCTATGCAGACTTTGACTTGGTTTATAACTATGATAAATAAAAATACTCAAATTTTAAGACTGCAGTGTTTTACAACATGAAACATAACCAATCCACAGAAAGTGCATATTATTTTAGTAATCCAATTGCCTATCAAAAAGTCAAAGAAGAGCATAATCACTGCTCTTCCTCCCCTTGGCAGTAGGGTGTCTTTCCTCCTCAGCAGGAGTGTCCTTTGCAAATGACCAGTGAAACACCATTTACCTAATGTGAAATTGTTTTCAAAAAAGCAGAATTGCATGAAAAGAGGCTTTATTGTAATGCTTTTAAATTATCCCATCAGGGCATGCCAGTGCCTGACTGGTCTGTATGTCCTGTCCTTGGTTACAGGCCACTATTACAAAGAAACTGAATGTCCTCAGTTTCATAGTGGTGGAATATCCCATTTCAAGAATAATTTCTTGTCATACACTTATTGCTTAGTAGCTTATCTACCTTTGAGGTAATTATAGCCATTTGAATTCTATGGAATTTATCTAAGTTCTGATCATCTACAGAATGAGAACTGAAGCAGTAGGGAACAGATTTGTTGGATGACCACATGGCCTGGGAAAAAGGGAATTGATGGAAAGGAGACTTAAAAGTTTCCTATTTGTCTGTCCCTGGAGTTTGACTGAACAGACAGACAAATATAAAAAAAACCAGATACTGCTTCTGTTTTCAGAAGGAAATAGAGAACAGATGCATAGTGAGAACAAAAAATCATCAGCATCCATGTCTTTTAATATACTAAAGCAAGAATTGACAGGAAAATGGGAGAATATGAAGTTAATCTGGACTCCTGGTTATCTCCAATTAAAGTTACTTTTCTTCATTAAGAACTTCATCACTCCCCCATCCATCTGTCTACATAATAAAGATTTACTTTAACAATGACTAAACCAGAAGAATGCAAGCATTAGTAATTCTAGTGCTGCACTTTGCACTCAAGCTAATGAGTTACGTATTACATCACTATGCAGTCAAATACATCTCATAAAAAACAGGTCAATCTAAATTTAAAATCTCGTGTGTGCTTCTAAGAATATAAAGACAGGTGTGTTACTGTTCGGGTTTCTTTGGTGTTTTCTTTTTAAAATAATAAATATGTGTTATGAAGAATTAATAGTCTAAAAGCAACACTGCCAATTGCATTGAAAGAATAACGCTGCCAAGCAGATGCAAATTAAAGACTTGGAACCAATTAAAGGCTTTCTCACATCTCAGTAAATGCAAGTAATACTGTCAGTAACATCATGCAACACCAACTCTGTATTTTAGCTTGTTGTACAAATAAAAAAACAAGTGATACAACTTATTGAGTAATTTAAATCTTAAATGGTGTTTCTTTTTTTACAGTGACTTCAATAATTTTCAAGACATTTGACATTTATGAACATTACTGTATGTAAATTGGGAAGTGACAGTCTCCACAAAAGCGTGAATAGTTAACTCTGCAGAGACAGAAAGACAGGATTTACCATTTAAAATTTCAAAACAAATAAAACAAGTAGATTTTTCAGCAGGATTCCAGGAGACTTTTCAGACAGACTTTCAACAGTGTTCAAGGTACGTTACAAAAACGGAAAAATTACAAAATCAAAATCGCTATTCTGTCTCAGAGCAGCAGCTTTCTGGGCATTGCATTAGAAGATGTAGTAGTTAAACTCTAAGTCTTACATGTGAAGTCTAGGAATAGCTTTGCAAACTTCACAAATCCTTTACTTCTCACAAGATAACAGACAAGAGGTTGCTGTTTAACTGGCAGCAAATCTTTATTAACTAATAAAAGTTTCAGTATGCTGTGCTGTAGGATTTTGGCAACAACAGGCCTGCTCTACTGCTTGCTCCATGTTTTCGTAGGGAATGCAATTTTTTTCTTTCCCTTTTTTAACTGACACTCTAAATACAACTTTGAACAACACTTCTAATATCAAGAGCTTGTGGAACAGAAGTGAGACATTAAATAATTCCTTTTTTAGGGTAACTTACATGACCCTGCTTATTGGGAGACAAGTGTACCACAGGATCCTGTCTCATCAGTCTTCCACTGGGGCTCTCTCTGAAGGATGGCAGTACCTTTGAGACTGCTGGGAGATGGCACGTTGGCTCTGCAACACAGCACACAACCATGGACTGAAGGGAGCAGTGCTACAAGCTAAGAAAACATGTAACCTGATTTTACACAGCAATTTTTCCTACACTGCCGTTAGCCAAAACTGGACATATTGTGACGAAACACAGGTGAGGAAGTGGGGGCCCATTCCTGCCTGGCATAAATCATTAAGGCTTCATCAAAAACCAGCTGCCACCATCCTGACTTTTGTTAGAACAACCTGAACAGTGTCATGTCCCCACTGCCAAACAACACAACATCAAAGCATTGAAACAGCAGACTGTTCATTTTCACAGGGTATTGACACTGGAGCGATAGCTGCTGACAAGAGATTTAAAAGATCCATATTGCCTTAAATGGCATTCTGTGCAGGGCTGGACAACAGCAAAAGTCTACAGTGATCACTTAAATGAACCTGTTTTCCCCAGTACAATTACTACACGTATTTCTTATCAAAGTTGAGTGAAATAAACATTTTCTAATTGAAGAGATAACAAAAAAAATCTCTTGACATAATATTATCTTAAACATTGTTGGCTGTGAATGTGGAGACTACATAGATGTACAAGAAGAATACTTATTAATCTAAACTTGACAAAAGTGAATGGAATTCAAATCACTCATTTTATATGGACACTCAGAGGAGTGCACTTTGCCAATAAAACTTACTATTTTCCCAGGAGATAACTGTGGAGGTCTGGAGGGTGTTCAGACACAGCCTGTTAGGTAGGTAATTGCCTTCTCAGAGTCCAAGGTCAGTATTTCAAAAGAATCTCTCTCAGTTATGAGTTTTTACACAAACTTCTACATACATTCTGCACTCCTAAAAATGGTCCTTTAAAGTAGAATATGTGCTTACAAACATCGAGTACTTAACAATATCCACTTGACCTGCAGCACTACGAGCTTTTTTTTAAAAAAAAAAGTTGTGAGTTTTTTAAAGAATAATAATGATAATACCAGTAATATCATCTTCAAACTTGATTTCCCCTGGCAAGTGGTAGCAAGCAGTGTTGGTGAACAAAGAACAAAGGCATTCTGTGGTGAAGGATATGCCAGGAAGGTGTCAGTGAGTGGATTCACTACGCCTAAACCTTTATTTACCTTGAGACAGATTATCCCAAGTGGAAATGTACTTATTTGTCATCAAACCAAACTTTCACCTAGATTCACCAGATTGGCAATAAAGTCTCCAATTAGAGATGCAGGTTCCAAGTCTATGAATGAAGGACAATACACAAGAGATAAAACACAGGGATTTTATGTCAGTGTGCGTTTCTCATCCTTTGCCAAATGCCGGAGCCATCTCTCCTACCACGCAATTTTTCCTGCTCTTTCTGGGCTTATTTATTTTGCTAATATATTGACACCTGACACTGTAGAACACAACCTGTTGGCAGCTCCACTTAGTGCCAGCACCAACACCCAACTGTTGGTCTGTAAAAGTAATGCTGAGCAAGAGGATCTTTTTTACATGTGTCGTTACCATCACACAGTTTCAAAACATATGCGATTAAAATTGTTCTGTCAAAACCAGAACAATTATATTTTAATAACAATTTAATAATATAATTATATAATACTAAAGATTTTACTGCAAATCAATAAAATGTGGTTTTTTATTGAGAAGTCTGGGGGGAGTTATGAGGGAGGGACTGACAGATGGCTTTGATAACAAGGCACAGCTTACTGAAGTTGTGAAGGTGTGTGAACCAAGAACAGAGGCTGGTGGCGTATGCTTTAAATTCTTTTTCTCACTCAAGTGTATTCTATCTTGAACGCTACTCCATTTGTACAGTGATGCAGTAAAGTGATGCAATAAAAAAGTATGGAATTGTTTAATCTAGGGTAAAAAAGTTAGAAAAACACAGTCTAGCAACCTTGGCCAAGGTCATCATGTTAGATAACTGCTGTTTGTAGATAGGACATTTTCATTGGTGTCAGTCTTACTGGTAATACTTTCAAGTCAAGCCACAGCTGTAGCAAAAAGTCTATGTGCAAGAATTTCAAATGATGGCCTAACAATATAAATTCTCAGAACCTAGCTGTTTTATGTAGTTAATATGTTCCTTCAGCTGACAGCTTAATTGCCACGTGCAGTGAAAATGTATACGTTTGTGGAAGGTGATTACCTACCTATAGATTTACTTCACTATTTAAACTTTAATTGCATTTTTTCCATTTTATACATGGTATTTTTATAGCTTCAATGATCAAACAATCAATCTGCATTTATATAGCACCATTTGAAAAGGAGCATCACAAGCACTTTAGACAAACTAAGCAAAAATTAAACTAAGCCAAGCCACTTGGGAGAGTAGGTAAGGTCAAACAAGTCCTCAACAGCAAGACAAATTAATAAGTGTGTCTGCCCAAGCACTTCCAAAAGGACAGAGTGTTTCAGGGTAAGAACATTAAGGCAGATTTAATCCCACAATCAAATAAGGAAATGAAATCAGTTCTTCCTCAGGTGATACTCATAGGTCTCAAGGAAGCAGACTGCAGAAGCTTCAGTGCATGCTCCAGACCTAATTATTCATCCTGATGAACAAGGTTAACTTTCAAAGCCGCTGAAAACACTGTACTTAAGAGGGTTCTCTGTCTGCCAGGAGAGGCACTGCCAAAGTCACCTTGTGGTGAGCAGCATTGCTCCCCGTGCAGAGCTCCATACGTACCCATCTGGTCAGCAATGCTGTCCTCGCTCCTCTGCCAGCTGGGCGTGGATTTGCCGCTGCCGCCCGTGTCCGACTGCGTGTTCTGCCTGTCAATGGAAGCAGGGGATCTACGGCTAATTCCAAACCTGTCCTCCCCAAAACACAAAGCAGATAATAATGGTAAATATACATAAATCTCACATTAAGACAAAAAAACAAAAGCACTTTTAAAAAGCCAGCATCAAATAACAGGGCAGACCAATGCACAGCACAAATGCTTGAGCGATTTATAATGCTTTACCATTTCATTTTTGTGGTAGGTCTGCAGACCCATTTATCAGCTTTAATGCATCAGATTACAATATACATTAATTTATTGAGCGTCTTTGATCGAGAGCAGCTAATTACAATGATACAATCAAAAAAATCTAGATCAAACATCAAGAAATAAAATTATGAGTTTTTATTTACAAATATGTTTACATGGAAAGGTGACTAGACTGTTACATGACCATAAAAAATTCACCCCAGTGAGTAAAATGTAAAGGTTTGGATAAAAACCACATAGGGAAATGGGGCGTGTTTTTTGGGAAAAGATTGGATTCTTTCAACAGCCTCAAAGCACTACCTCAAACTAGTCAAAGAAAGCATCAGAAAGTTTGTTGGGACAATCCCATGGATCTCAACCGCTTCCCTGGATTCTAACCAAGAGAGTAGTAAGGTCATACCTCTGGGTGATGCAGGCTTATATGCCAACAACATGGATTTGTTTGGGACAATATTAACACTGCCAAATATTTTAAATAAGCCTCTATAAAGTTGACTATTGATTACGGATTCTCAAATCCTGGGGGGGTTATAAATTCTGTAAATTATTAAGTTATTTGATCATAAAATAATTGGAGAGGATTCGTGCAAACTAAATATAGCTGTAAGAAAGTAGTGAGACATACACCAATTGCTGCAAAAGAAAGCATACAGAGCAAAATGAAAACTCTGTTCAATGGATTTTGTAAATCTTGCCAGATTAGTCAGATGGATTTCAGAACGATCAAGAGACAGAGTAAACTCAAGGAGAACAAGCTAATGTCAAAGGAGACACACAGTGTCTCTGTGCCACACTCAAGTCTACATGCCTTATATGCCTAAAAGCCCATAAAACTTTAAATCTACAGCTCTGTATTACATATAATTCCCTTATACGTCTGTATGAATTATGGCTGTATGAATTATTTCTGGGTTCAGAAATAGCATATCAGTGATTAAGAATTCATCAAGAATAACACATTTCTGAGATTTTTTTTTTAAATCAGACATACCCTGAAGGAAAAGGAAAATCCTCAAACTCTACATGCACAGAATAACACACAAAATTACAAACTGTTATATCATCTATATACTGATGAATTTCTCTAGCTGTAATGTCTAATGAAATGACAGAAAATAAAATACCCCATCTGTGCTGTCTACTCCCTCTATAAGCTACACTGCCCACACGACCTCCAACGTAAGACACCTTCCCAGAACAAGCTCAACGTGGTTATCCCACTTTAAGTTCACACACTTGTTAACCCAAATGAACCCACCACAGCAACATTATATGACTCAGAACAACAAAATCCCACTCCCATCCTCAAAGACAAGCACCTGGAACATGCCTGTAATGTGCAGCACATACTGAAATTCTGGCCTTCTAAAAATTCACCCAAACATGGCCATACTTCCCTTTTGTTCACTGTTCTCTGATATAGCCAGCATGTACTTTGATGAATTTCAAGAAGCGAGTAAAACCTGTATATATCTGCCTTCTGAATATAAACAATTTACACTGATATTATGCAAAGAGAGTAGCATTTTTCCTTTTCTGTTCACACAGACTAAGTAGGATTTCACTTAATCAAATACCTAAATTAAACATGATTAATTGAATACCAATTCAAGATGTGTATAAGAAGTCTAAACACACCATTTCAAAGGCAATTGATTTCTTAAACAGTGATCTGTGGTCTAACTTTCAAGATTTGTAAACTGTCATGGGAAGAATGTATTTTCATGATAAAATAACTAGAAGCTGGCATCTAAAAGAAAAACCTGAGCTCCAAACAAATCTTGGTGCAATGAAATTGCACTACATCAGTATTTTTCTTTGTCTTGTGAAGTCCTCTTAACCAACCTCCATAATGTTCATATGTATATAAGCTGTCAATCCTCCATCTGGCATATTTTATGCTGCAGGATCTTTTTTTCGAGGTTAGAAGTATACAAAATCACCATGTTTCTAGTTTTATCTTATTAAAATCACTTCTCAACTAACTGAGCTGCAAGAAATGTGTTTAGATTTTTTTCATGAAGTGATCTATTTAAAAGCAGAAATAATAAATGCAACTGGTGCTATATTCTATGCTGCTTAAATATACAGCCCCTTAGGGTATGAAGGAATAAACCCCAAAAAAAAAGGAAGGCGAAATCAACTTGGATTAAAAGAACAGAGAAGTTGTTTAAATATACAGTTTTACCTGTTATAATAAGAAACTTACTATTTTGATGGTTTGGGATTAAATTTTACATTCTACAGTAATTTATTGTAGACGCAATAGCAAGCACACAAACACAGCTTAAATATATGGAACACACATATCTCCACCAAGATCAATCTGTGCATTCTTGAAGTCAGTGAAGATCTTGCCTACACCCAGCTTAGGATATGAATCAATAATCTAAAGGCAGCAATTAGTGCTTGCACCAATGTCTGACAGGAGCTGGACTCACCCATTCTTCTGGTCAGTTAAATTTCACAAACTTTCCAAATCTGTCACATTGTGTATCAAGAAAAAAATATCTACACAAATGGTGAGGTTGAGATTTCCTGCACTGGGAAATCTCAGGGACTGGCATACCTAGAGCACACTGGAACTTCACCTCTGGAAGATTACCTTCAGGACATGGCTCCCCCTTGGCCCTTACTCCAGCCCATCATTTTCTCTCACATTTTGCAGCTGACTATTACCATCTGTCTCCCCTATTTTAGCAACACATCCAGGGTAATGCTGACCAACCCTACCTGGGACACCAAAGATCACTGTTTAGCTGCCTGTCCTAGGTTACAATAGATGTATCTAAGTATTCTATTACCACCAGCTGTGGGCCATCAGCTGTTATCACCTGCTAATGACCCACCCCATAACAAACAATGGGCCATCAAGAAACCACCACATGACTCATGGACTTATCTCATCCTATTGTGAGATGCTCCACCCAGGAGGGGGAAGCCAGGCATTCCCACCTGGATATAACCTGCCCTTGGAACTGCCTAACTGGAGTCCTGTCTACTGGGTGATCAGAGGACAAGAGACACCACAGACCTTCAGCTGGAGACTGGACCTTCCATCGGATCATTGCTTCAACTGGATCACTTCATTTGTACTGCTGTGACCACCCTAATAGGGTATCAGGGTGTATCTGACTTTGTCAGTGCTTTTGCCTTATATTATTTCACTTATTTGTAATTTTTTTAATTAATTTTAATCCTGACTTGTGATCTCTCACTGGTTTGTTTTCAAACCAATACACTGCCCTTTCAGACCAATCTCAGCACAAGACGCACGTGGAACTGCAATGGTTTTTAATAAAGGGGCAGACATTAAATTGTTTATTTAGGCAAGGAAAACATTTCTTCACAATCACCTTTTTCATGCTTTACATTTAGCCTGGTAGAAGGTGTTTAGGAAGTCCTGAGTAAATATAATTCACATGTACAAGAGTATGAGAGGGAAACTGCTTTTCTTATAGGCACAGAACATAATAGTAAAATAATTGGAGTTAAGCAATTGGGATTTTTTAAAAGAGCATCCAATGAAGAACATGCGAAGTTCATGTATTATTTATTTCTTTGCACTGAATTAAAACTTCAACCCCAAAATGACTGTATAGTCAAGGTTTCTAGGACACATCTCTTTGCTGACATTGCAAAATGCTTGAAGAATGCCGCAGTGAACATATGTGTATAATTAACTTAAGAGATGGAAAAGGGTTGGAATGGGTGCTGGTGTGCTCTGAGGCCAATTCAAAACAAACCTTCAAGTGTGTCTGAAAACCCCTTCTTACTCAAGCAGTTATGGCTGTGATGGTCTGAGGACATATGGCAGCAATACCTTTTTTGTAGTGCAAATGACGTAGCTGGAAAAGAGCAGATGATATTGGGAGCACAAGGTGCTCATCAGAATTCAAGGTAACACAGAGATGCTGCTAGCATGATGTGAAATCAGAGCCAGAAAATCTAGAGGACAAAGAGGTTAAGTGCCTTTTTCCAGCTGCAGAGTCCTGGACACACCTTTATCTAGTGTTTCCTTAGAGCAAAGTTTAACAGGTTTAATGACAAATCTCCTAATGTCAGTAGGACTTAAACACAAACTTAAACAATGACCAGAACGGCCTGTTAATGACATGAATCAAAGCCTTCACAAGGTGTGTGGAAGATAAGAGATTGATTCTTCATAAAACCTCAAACTGAGCTGCAGGAATGACAGGGAGGACAAATCTTCAGTGCTGTGGAGCAAGAAGCAGTACTTTTTCAAACACATGCTCAGAACAGTGTTTTCTGGACTAGAGAAACACCTAGAGGCAAAAGACAGTGCCTTGTACTAAGCAGTTCCCAACAAAAGCATTTAATCCTGCTAATAATATATTTTTTAAAACAGAGAAAAAGATATTTCTACTTTATAAAAGATCCAAACCAAAATGAATTACACACAGTGACCTGCAAAGTACTCAAGAATACTTCAGAGAGAAGCTTTGCAGTGTGAACTACCAGCAGTTTTGCCCCTTTATCTTCTCTACAGGAAGTAATCTGGAAAGCAGTAGACAGCTCTTCTGCTGCCAATTATCTTTTTCTCTACTTGGAGATCGTTGACTTATTGCTCCTTTCAGTGCTCTCTGAAAACGATACAGATTTAATCTCTTTCTCTGCAAGTTGCCCCTTACATTGACACTTCAGAGAGTTTCAAGATTTCTGGGAAGTTGGAAGCCTTAAGACAGAATGACTGTGAATATGTGAAAAAGAAGCTAGCTGTAGATTAATTAGCACTTTTGTGCCTATACATCTTAGTTGCACTCAATACTACTTTGGTTCAACTCTTAACTGACTGCAAAGTCCCAAAGCTATTACTTCTTTTATTTTAGAATCTGAACCTGTTGAAAGGAAGCAATTTGCCACATGAAACCAGCACCTTTAATGAAGATTTTAAAATATTTAAAGGTCCCTCTGTGTAGTGACCTGAGCAGCTGTAGACCAGGATCAGGTTCGGCTGCAAGGCAAAAGTGGAAGCAAAGGATTTTTAGAACTGGCTTTTTCAAGAAGCATGACAGTGATATTTGAAAACAGACATGGTTTAGTGCATGTAAACAACAGCTGATGGGAGCCTGTGTAAGCACTCCTTGAATACACATTACAACAAATGGAAGAGAGAACAAAAAATCTGCCAAAACAGAATATGTAAGAAGTCTGGTGCCTACCCTTCTGGCATAGATTTTTGTCTGTACGTGCCTCCAGTAGAGCCAGTCTCACTTGAGGAGGACAGGTTGCTTGGAGAGTTACGGCACTGCTGCGACCTTGCTAAGGCGATGGATGAAACGGTGACGTAGACATCGGAGCCAGGAGACAGCCTGTTCAGAGCAAGGGAAGGATCACATCAGCAGGATCACACTGCAAGGCACGCTCAGCAACACCCTGCAAACTGCCACAGCTGCAAGGAATGGCATTGTGGAGATGGCAGAAATCCTATCAGTTGAAGAATCAGACATTTCCCCCTTATTAATCTACTGGAAACCACGAAAAATCAACTCTGAAAACCTAGATGCATGGGAGGAAATACAGAAAGGCCAGTGTGCAAAGAAAATACTGGCACACACTAGGAAAACATTCTGGTTTCTGAAGTCTGTTGTTACAGATTGATTGTAAGGAATAATGAAACATGACTTTCCTCATCAAAATACCAAACAGAAGAAAATACTCCTAATTCTCATAGCAAACTCTTGCCTGGAATTTAAACTAACTGTAGTGAGCTGCCTATGCAAATTCTTCGAAGAGTATCAAGCTTGTCTCTATGCCACCAAACCTGTCTACATTAAAACACAAGGACTACAAAAATGCAATGCTATCTATACATACCACCTTAAAATCCTCCCTAAAAACTTAACATTCCAATGTAACATTATCTCAACATATCGAGAACTCTCTTTGAAAACACAGACATGAGTCATATGAAGCCCTCACCTGTCAGAATAACCATACAGCAAATAAATAGTCTAGAACTGCAACACATGCAGCTGGGCAGAATGGCTGGAAGCAGCAGGCTTATACTGCCCAACTCATATCCTGTTCGGTAGTCAAAGGATTTTTAGATAACTGTCAGCTTTGTGCATTTTGTTTCCCAGACCCCAGAAGAATTCATTGCTGCTAGCTGGTTCTTTGTTCTATTCAGTCATGACTGAAGCCATTCAAAACTTTTGCAGTGATTTAAGTGGAGTCTGAGTTATGCCATTGACAAACATCAAACTCCTACTGTGAAAAAAAGCCTTTATTCATTTTATCTAGGAAAAACACTACAATTTGCACAAGTTAAATAATTTAATATTTGAAAAATAGATAATGACTTCAGTGAAAAATACAGATAAGTTGCTCAGCACCAAACTCAGGTCTGGGGATTTAGAAAATCTTAGCCTAGCCATTTAATCTGTATCCCTAAAGGATGAGAGATTTTAAATTAGCTCTTACCACAACACAAAAAACTTGAAAAGTTAGAAAAACCTTTTGAAAATTAAAAAAACACCACTGAACTGACTAAGGTTCCTGATGTATGTGTATCTATCAAAATTGTGAGTATATATATATATTTGTATTTACATTTATATCAAATGTGCATTTGTCCTCCCAAGTACTTTGCAAAAAAGCAGTAAACTAACAAAATCTTAATCTGGAAAGAGCAGTAGGACTGGATCAAACATCTCGAACATCTGGAATTTCACAAAGTGCATATAACTAATAGTAACTCATTTTCTGAGACAAAAAAGGAATTATCTAAGGCCTGACCACAGTAAGTACTATACCAAATCCAGTAATGCCTTTCTAGTCTAGCAAATATATTTTAACTTATCCCAAATTTATCAAGCAATGATTCTGAAATATTTGATTGCAAAGAACGTGGTTCAAGACTTGAAAACTTGGGGACCCATAAGCCAGCAGTTTATTTTCCCAGAAGCATTCCTATAAAAAGAAAAAAAAAGTATTTTGGCCGCACAAAAATGCACTTTCATTAGCATTCACTCACTTATAAAGGCACACACATTTAAACTCAGTTATGCTTGCAGAGCAATACACAGTTTAAAAGTATGACCTTTTTTCCCAGTACTAAATTAGAATTGATGGCAAGGAAACCAATTACTTCTCAAAAAATTTCTGTAAAATGATTTCCTGTTGAAAAATGCTTACATTTTCATTTAAGAGTCAGCTATGCCTTTTCTTTACTTCCTATGCCTTACCAAAAAGTGACAGCACTGTTCAGAAGTAACATCAAGATTTCATAACTGTGTCAGAGTTATAACCATTTACAAAGATGAAAGACCTCGAGGGCAAACAAAATTGCATTATAAATGTGATCTGAACAACAGAAATGAACAGCCAGTCAGGTAGGACATGCTTTTCTTTAAAGCAGAAATATATTTTTGTTAGTACAGTTCACAATTGCTCTAAAATGCACTAACAGTTTAAGACATTCCATTTTGTGTGAAACATATAAGAAAAAAGAACTTTAGAGCAAATTAGTTCAAATTGACTTTTTGAGCTGCTTTGAAATTTTTTGGTGAAAGGCACTTCCCAAGACAAAAGGTGTACTGTGTTGTGTTAGCAGCATGCTCCTATAGCTAACATAATCTGAGTTTGTCTTTTATTTGTAATTAAAAACCATAGTAAAGCAGGCTCTTATCTATTTCAAAAGAGAGTTTTAAGAAGAAATGCCAAAATAGCTAAATGAGTCCCACAGCTGAATTTAAAAATAGGCCAAGCGTCCATTACTTTTAACAGATACAATTACATTGCAGTCAATTGAACTGGGATTATACCACGCATGATTTAGTTCTAACAGATCTAGCTCATCCTGAAAGAACTGGTTGAGTCTTGCCAAGTATGGAAAGGACATCATCTTTTGTGAAGGCAGTGAGTGGAACAGGCATACATTTATCTTGTTTAACATAACAACACAGACATTGAAAGCATCCATCTTGTTCTTAATAAATGAAGTTCCATGTCATTAGCTGTAATTTTCCCCACATATTCAGCATGCATAGGTATGCAGTACACACATCATAAGAAAAATGCCAGTCTAGTTCACTTTGTGCCTGTGGCCTAAGGCAGTCTAATTACAAGATCATACACAGGTGCCCTTTCCTGTGGAACTGTACAGGCACAGGTCCTACACTGTGCTACAACTTATCCTGCAAGAGCTGCACAGCTCAGTAGCAAAGGAACCTTAGGCTGGCAGAAGAGGAAAAACGGCCTTACAGTCAGTGCTGACTTTGCAAACTGAATTCTTACTTTGCACTTGCTGGAGCACTCCAATATGACCACTGCCATATTTGTTAATGACAATGTTTCATTTGTTGTTGCTAATTTTAATTTTTCAAAGTCCTTACTTGATTCCAAGGCCCAACGGTATCTCTGAGCTGAAATCTTCCCAAAGCAGCTGAAGTCAACTGAGGCTATCATTTGAATACATAAAATATTAACAATGCTGGGCACCCTTCCAAGTATGAGATGGCCAAAATAAGCACAACAAATTATTAGAACATAATTTATCTCTACCTTTGTTTTTAATCTGAAGAGGGGCAAAGACATCTCGCACAAGAATTTTGAAAAGTAAGTTTAATTAAGACCCATGAAGCATTCAGAAACCATAGTAATGGGCATCACTGTAAAGCTTAGAGGGGAATTAGTAATGGCATCTTTACAACAGGATTTGAATGTCATGCAGTAAATAAGGGACAGAGTAATGAAGAGGAAAATAAAATATTAAATAGCTCTTCTTTAATGAGCTGCATCTACTGTGTGAACTGAATGAGGCAGATGTCCTCTGTTAAAAGAAATTCTTGTAATTTAATCAAAAGAAGCATCTGAATATACAGTTACACAAGAGTTCTGAAAAAACAGCACAGCAAATCTTAATTCTGGCATGCTTACCTTCCATGTGTTTGAGTTTTACAATCCTAATAATACTGCAAGCAGCAACAATTCCCTGCAAACACGGCCTCACAAATGCTCTCATCTTTAAAGGAAACCAGACCATTCCATTCAAAAAGGAAAAAAACCCCAGGCATTTTGAGGAAGGGGATAGTGAATGAAACAGAAAATGCAATTATGCTGTCATGTTGTACCTTCTCAAGTTTTTTTTCAATTTGATCATTGCCTTTCAGAAAACAAATATTGTAACAAGAAAAGATACAGAGGCAGGCAATGGGACACCAGAACAGTTTGTGTATGAAGACACACTGAACAGGCTATTCTATGGCTCCAGAGATTATAGAGAAACTTATCCTCTCTGCTTCAGTCCATCCAAACATGAATCACACAGGACCAAGCAAACAAATGATTACTCACTAGCCCTCACGACAAAAGAACAAGTAAGAGGTCTAGAACTATCAAGAGACCAATTAGTGGGAACCTGGATGAAGAGATACCAGCCACAGCAGTGCAGGTGCACCCAGCTCCAGGCAACCTTACACAGCAGACAGCCAGGGGACCGTCAGACCTGGCAGAGTCTTCCCTTACACTTGTAAGCATTTCTTCTGCTTTTCCCTGGTCCCGGCTGCTGGCCCTCGTCAAACAAGCAAGACCAACTCTTGACAGGACACAGCATGGCTCTTCTCAGATGTTTCTACATCACAAGAGTTTGGCCATGCAGCCATGCATCTCAACAAACCTTTGAATTTTCCACTGCTACGCCCAGCTCTAGGTCCCGGAGCTGGTAGGAAGTGTGTGGTATATCATCTCATGTTAGTGCATGTTTTAATCTGAACAATGTCATGAGAACATTTAAGTCCTCAAACCCCGTGAGGTAGGCAATGTGTGTACTACAATGCTGACTTGATGGGTGGCAAGATGAACACAGGCACCTGTTTGTTTATATTCAGAAAAATATCACTGACCCAAGATAAACTGGAGCAGATAAGGATTTTTAGGTAATATGGAAACAGTTTACACTAGAATCCATCTTCAGGAATTAACCTATAAACTGCTACTGGCACCATTACTGTCACTGACTACATGGGCATCATTTAAGTAAGTATGGAGTCTTATAGCTTGCCAGTCCTCAATACAACATAAAACCTGTCAATGATATTGTTCTAATACTTCCATACTAGGGAATTTTACTGCCAGCATGTGACTGCAGTCATGCTGTAATTCAGTTTTCCATTTGGCTTAAAATATTGACTGTGCTCAGAAATTTTCCAGTTAAGAGCCGTGAGCTTTTATCCAACAGTACTCAACTGCAGACTGAAGTGCTCAAGTCCAGCAACACGCTTTGATCACCGATTTTTGCACTTTTTCAAATGTCTATCAATTCAAGTTTTGGTTAAAACTGGTTCCAGTTTATGACAAATTAATGAAGAACAGATTATTATCTACCATTATCTCCTCTCCTTCCCTTGCACATTAGTTCTTGATAGAGTGTGTAAACCAAATGTACAAAATAAAAACTGAAAAGGGGGGGGGGAAGGAATAAGTAAAAAAAAAAATCAAGTCCTATAATTACATGTTCTCCAATAGCATTTGCTCTGATTTATTTCACAATTATGGGGGTTTATTGTTTTTTTTTTTTTCCTTAACATACCCTTCTGATATTCATTCTGGGTTATAAACTATATACTATCCCATATGGATTACTTAATATTGTGTAATAAGATGTAACTTGGGATTAATTGAATTTATATTATTAGATTTTTCAGTCTTAATATTGCAGTAATATTAGAAATTTATTTTAAGATTTATAAAGTTTTGGGCTATTTTTCCTGCCTACAAATACCCACCCACATCAATAATGGCTACATTCAAGGATGCAGAGTCCTGTGAAGATCAGGGAAAATAAGTTAGAAGTTGGGTATATAAAGGCAATCCAAATAAAGAAAATTTAAGTACTCTGCTGGTTAGACACAGGACTGGGCATTTGTCTGCCTTCTCAAAATAAGGGACTGTCAAGCAACCTACTCTCCCACCTACAATAGCAGTTTCCGTGGGGAGACAATGTTTTGATGAATATGAAGCTAAATCCTCCTGTTCTCAAGATTGGTAATGCAGATTTTATTTATTTCTAATAATATTTAAATGAACTAAAGGGAGCAAAGCACAGCAGAGCACCATCACTGCTGCCTGCACCAGAAACATGCACAGATTCCACGCCTCCCCCTCAGTGTTCTTTAGGGTAAATATGAAAGCCAGTGTTGAAAAACTAAATGAGACAGTAGTTAAGAGGGCCACAAAAATCCCACCTTTGTTGATTTTAAGACTTTATACAATAAGAAGTATCTGAGCTTCCTGAAAAGCAAAACTTTCCTTTATCATGTAGAGAAAAGACAAATAAGTCTTACAGTGAGCTTATTGTTGGGGATTTCCCCCCTCCACTATTTCTTGAAAATGACAAAAATTTATTTCTTCACTTTAACTGGAAAGACATTAACCTTATGCAACCGATGATATATTTAAACTTGATTTGCCCAAGACTAACATGTTTAACAGACCAGAAAGATGAGAAGACATTTTTCAGGCATCTGGAAAGATTCCCAGTGAAATTTAAAAGCTACTTTGATATTATACTTTTAAGGATGAAAGATCCAATAGAATCCTTTTTGAATAATAATAAAAAGAACACTAAAAGAATGCCTAGAGAAAAAAAACCCAACCAGCTATATGCCCTGAAAATGAAGGAAATGAAAAGTCAGTTTCACTTTTTGAAAACAAATACTGACTAAGAATATGTAATTTTCACTTTGCAGACATTTATCAGGCCATAACCCTCCTCTAGCAGCCTCTGGAGACTGGGTAAATCTTGAATGCCTTAGGTGTGTGATGCTGCCTGCACACCACTTCATGCACAAGGAACAGGCAGCTGTTAATAACCCCCTCTCAAGACAGCCAAAGGCTCTGCCTCTGACACTAACCAACTTGAGACTCCACCCAAGCTCTCTGGTTAACACTGTGATGAGATGGAAGTGTCTGGAAAAACCAGCAACTCTACAGAATCTGATAATCTGTCCCTGCCTCAAGCTTTTCCCAGGTACTGCTATGCCTTCTGTATGACATGAAGGGATTGTACAGCACTGGAGAGAGCAGAAAGCCCCACCAGCTCAGCTGCTATTGCTTCCAGTTCAGCATCTGCCTGTCTTCATCTGTAACAGGCAGATATGGCCTGATGCAATTTTTATGTCGGTCCAAATACATCATTAGAGAGCCAAGTCCAGCATTTCACTGGCTTCTGCAACTTGTTTTAACAGACAATCTAGTCAGGTTGTCTGTGAAATTATTACTGCCTTCAGTGTTGCAAATTTTTTTTTCCAACTCCCACAGATGGGAGATTTTAAGTATATATTTAAGAAAATGAAAGCAAGAAAATTAAGTCCTTAGCAACCATTGTAATTTTTTAACAAGGTATCCAACACAGGAGTTTCAATTTCACCTTGATGGTTTCTTGGTCTTGGCTGTACCATCTGTGAACATGATTTTTCATCCCCAGGTCTTCAGGATGTGAAAAAGCTTTTAAGTTGTTTCATTAGAACTCTCTTTTACATTTTCTACATGCATCTTATTACCACTGCTTCAAATTTTTCATCCACATAAAGATGATCAGAACCTATCTAAAGCTTTTTTTTTCTGTAAGGAATTGTCCAAAACAAGAAATACAAGCTATTAACTTATTCCCCTTCACAGATCTCATTGCAGATGCAGAGACAGATTTGTACAAATAATCAAAACAGTAAGTGTTCATTCAAATGCTATCAAATATTTATTTTTTCAAGAAATAATGAAAGTACTGTGATGTGATGGACCTGATACCTTTATCTTAATAATCAATTTCTTGTTTAAAGAACTCAAAATAACAAAAAACCCCAAACCACCCTGGAGAAATCCAAACTTAGAACAATTTCTCCTCTAGCCTAAAATTCCTTAGCACTCCCCAGTCAGATAAATTTGTTTTCTGTACTAGTCAGAATTCTCCTGCTAAAAACCCTGTCAGATACTATTTCTGCCTTGGGTGCTTTAGGCAATTCCACCAAGCCTATGAACAAGATAAATTTTTGATTTACTTTTTCAAAATGCAGTTGTTCACCAACATTAGCTCTAAAACTTTGACTGTAACTCATTTAAACTTAAATAACAATACAGCAGTTTCAGAATACCATCCAAGACAGGGAAACAACGCGTCAGAATACTTCATTCTGTGGTTAATCATGCCAAGAAAGGTATTTCCTTTTGGCTATTGTTTCACTCATAGTCATGCTGTCTTTTCACTAATAAAAACTAGGATTTAAAGCAGTCTTCAGATACTTAGATAAAACTCCTGTGTATTTTTCCAGGCAAGATTTAGGGCAGCAATGAAAAGCCATTTGTGAGGAAGACACGTACCTCCGGCTCTCCAACGGGCGCCCGTCACTAGAGATGCTTCGGGGAATGTTGGCTCGTTCTGTGGGTGGCATTTTTCCTTCTCCTTTTCCAGAGCTAATCCTAGATGGTACTGGACTTTGGATTTGAGATGGTACCTGAGCCACATGAGGTCCCTGTCCTTTGCTCGCATTGCGCTGCCATTTATTATTATTTCTGAAGGGAAATTTGAATTCATATGACATTCCTTCATTCACTTTGTACTCCATCACTGGCATACGGTAGTTTTCTGAAGAACTCCTGGAAATGAAGAAATTTAATATGCAGATATAAAAAAAATATATATATCCTGTTCACAAGAGAAATTTGAAGACAGAAGCTGAATCAATTCTATGAAAGTAGGAGATTTTGCTTTTTAGAAACATATATTTAAGAAATTTTAGAAGGCCTGCACAAGAAAAAGGACTGGTGATGGTGAAAGTCTGTCTCTTCGTCCTGGTGGGTGATCCCCAACACACGACCACAGAATCTGCCCTGTTGGCCTTGCCCCCGATTCTTACCCACTATCAACCCTGTTGTCACCACCATCAGGCCCTAGACAATCAAACACTTCTTAACCCAACGCCTCTCCCGGTCCATCCCTTCAGAAGAGGTTATAGCCATCCATTGCGGCATTCCAGCTGATCAAGTTGATACTCTTCATCTGATTAATGGCCTATGAAAGGTGAAAAGATATCTTAGAAGGGTATCTCCCCTTCTTACTTTAAAAAAAGTCACGGGCTTTAGAATTTACCTGCACCCAGACAAATAAGACCTGCAATGTTTGTTCTTTTTGAGACACATCTTTCTGATACACAGACATTAAAAGAGTCACATGAAATACACATAACTTTTAAACATCTTTGGCTTTGAAGTACCTCAGTTGATAAATCTGCACGTTATGAAAAGACTTGCTAGAAACTGTAGTTGCCAAACCCAAAAGCTGCCCATTGCTTCCTGAGGAACAGCACAGCATAAAAATTGGATTAGAAAAGGACATAAGCTAATGCAGTCTACATAAGAAGCGGGGCAAACTTTGGCATACATTTCAAATGAGGTATTTGGAAAAAAGGTGTGATCTTCAGCTTCAGAAAGGATAATTTTGGTATTTCTCTTGACAAATGTATATATCTCTGAGTGAATACTAAGTGAATATTTTTAATCATGATTACTTTACTTACACACATTACTCTCTAAAGCAAAGAAAAATAAAAAATCAGTGCAAAAATTTGAACCCAAAGCTCTTCCTCTAAGCAATTACACCATTGGGGTGAGAAACATTAGTATCTCCAAAAAACAAGACAAAATTTGTTATCTGGCTATGCTGACATAAGCAAGCTGTGGTGTCTAATAGGAACAGACCAAGTGAAACAGTCAGTGCTGAGATCTTGCTGCCCTCAATGTACTCATTTTGTGGTTTTACTTTAGTCTACCCTCTAGTCTTGATGTCTAAATCAGATCATCAGTTGGAAGGCACAAGGTGAGCTTCGGAAGCACATGCAGCTCAGCTTCGTCTGAAAGTCTCCCGGGCCACTCTGATGTGATCCAGGGCACACGAGACAGGGATGATCAGGAGATAAGGCCACTCAAGACTGAACTACAGGATTGATATCCTTCATTTTTTCTTTTCTCTTCCTATTTTATTCTCTGCTATTCTTTCCCTAGTGTTTCTGTACTTAGTTTGAGTTCCTCTTTTTTGACCCTCAGCGTAATTACAGTTTAACAAGCAGGAATGCACAATTTCCTCTTGATTCTGTGTCCTTAGCTTCAAGGTCAGCAATCAGTCCACTAAATGAGTTCAGTGGCAATGTTTTAATAACCATGGTTTAGCAGAGATTTAACCATAACAAGGCCTTCCTCTGTGTAGGGCATGAGAACATGAATTGGGCTCTTTGGTTGTATTTTTGCATCTCCTACTGACTTTGTACATGTGCCTGTTGTCAAGTCAGCTTATCTAACTGCACCCTGATCTTCCTCCAGCTTCATGCCAATCAATTTATTAGGATAGGGACTGCTTCTCATAGGAATGTAGTGTTCCAAGCAGAACAGATCTTCATTTTAGTTATGGTCTGCAGAAGTTACTGTAGTAGAAATACTCAGTGACCTCCAGAGGACACAATGAAAGGACAGCAATTGCAGAAAACTGATTTCCAAAAGAGAAACTGCAATATTCTTCAAATATTGCAATATTCTGCAAATATTTAACTGAAGTCTCTAGTAATGTATGTAGGATAGCTACAAATTCAAGACACTGTTCTTGAACCTTTATGATTCTGGATAGAGCAAATGGAGGGATCAAGAGTTGCTTTATGGAATTTTATAACTAGCAGTAACTCACCATGAACATTTGCTCACTACAAGGCAACAACAAAACTCTGATACTGAGTACAGTATTTCAAAAAGTGCAGTCATTTCTCTTACTGTTATGGGTTTGGATACACTAAAAGTAAGCCGGTTTTTGGCTGTACTTAATTTAGCTCAGAAATAATAGGGTCTGTGCTTTCCACACTGATTTTTCTGCTCTAATCCTTTCACGATGATTGCAGCTGAACTTTCCATTTGCTTGGGCTGCTAAATACTGCACAAAAGCTTTCCAAATATCTCATGAGTGACCTTATGCCACTGTTCATTTTATCCCTGACATGTATTCAATTTTCCACTGACAACTAAAGGACAAATAAAACTCCTTTTCTCTCTGCTCCTCTTTTGCTAGCATTTACAAAAGGAGTTCATGTTGCTTACAGTAAAAACAAACACGGATTTTGCTCTTATACAAGTACCAGGTCTTTTCTCAGAAACATGATTTCATATCAATATAATAAATATGTGTTGAAGTTCAGCTCCAGTCTTACGTATACAAAGATTTAGCACATACCCCTACAAAGGTATTGACTGATTAAAAAACAGCAGGGCAAAACGCTCTCTCAGTTTCTCACTCCAAGGAATCCTTTGAACTTTGGTAACTATATTTGCTTCTTGGCAAACCTATTAGAAGCCTTCAGCTAGCCTGCAGGCAAATTTGTTCTATTAAACATCATTCCATTTTAATCATATAGCAGCATTTCTAGGATACGAACACAGGATGTCAGGAATATGGGGATTAGACTCACTGATGTGGCTGAAGGCTACAGACAAGCTCTGAGAGTTCATAAAAATTATAAAAGCTTTAGTGTGAATTCAGGAAAGATGGAGGGACTTAATGTCCAGTTTATGAAAAAAAGCACACATTTACTGCTTATTTCTGATCAAGCAACATTTTTAAACTATAAAAGCAGCAATACAATTGACACGAGCTTTAGGCTTAATACAGAGCAGGAGTGAGAGAGATGCAACAAGACCTCTGGAGCAAAGAAGAATTAGCATTTGCAGCAATTTCTCTGGCCAGATCCATACCTTTGATGTACCCTTATCATTTACAACTTACTTATTGTGAAAATAGAAACATATAAGTCTATTCATAGCTTCCAAGCATTGTATCCACAGGCATTAAAAACTACCAACAAATGGGAAAACAGGCAGGAACATGAACAATCAATTTTGATGCATCGTAAACACGCAACTATGACTAAAAAGATGTTTGAATTCCATTAGTCAATGAATATTTGGGGGGCATGGAGACTGAATACGGGCAGTTTTTCCTGCTCTCCTCTTCCAACCTGAAAATACTAGATGCTGTATCATAATCACACCCCGTTTCTTTGGAGGCTAACACTCTGTGGTGGTTCTTTCCACAAAACAAGATCCAATTTCAGAGCAAATCCAGCGACTGCACCGTACCTGCGAGGTGTGCAGTCCTCATATGGAGGGACGATGACGACCTTCACCGTGACCGATGTCCTGAGCAGATCAATCATTTGCTCGTGGCTCAGGGTGGCCACGGCCACCTTGCAGATCTCCACCAGGCGGCTGCCCTGGCGCAGCCCCGCCTGCCAGGCGTAGCCGTAGGGCTCCACGTCTGCCACGATGCCCTCGTAGTTCACGTGGAAACCCAGCTGGCCCAGGCCGTTCCTGCGCAGAGTCATCTCCACTGTTTCACAGCCCTTGGTCACAAGCTGGGAATTGAAATGAAGACAGAATTTAATGCTTTGAGACACCTCCGGGGCTAACAGAGGTTTAGGGGCTCCATTTTTGAACAATCAACCAACTCCCAAGGATAATGGTGGGACATGATCAAGGGATGTACACTGCAGTCCTAGGTATGTAATCAGCTGAAGTAGGTCTAGTTGCTCAAACCAGTATTTTCAGTAGAATCTGGTTACTCGAGTTCTGCCTTGGAATTTTTACTGCAACCACAGGAATTTTAGAAGACACATGGCAGCACACAACAGAAAAACACATGGAGTTACACAAGCATCTCTGTCTTTTACGCTTTAGAAACCAAAAATCATTCTCCATTTCTGGCTGTTTCAGGAAACTGCAAAATTACTTTTCAGTCAGAATGTGGTAGCATGCAGCTACTAAGCACAGTAAACTGGGGGCTATGCCAACTCTTCCATGTACCGTAAGTATGAATGCCATCAAGAGCAATTTATTAGGGCCTAGATTTCCTTCTTCTCTGGTTGTTACACAACTACAGTTGTAAAATTACAGGAAAAACAGTGAAATGTAGCGCATTCTCTCATAACTTAATTGGATATAAAATGAGCACGGACAGATGTTTTCTAGGGAGATACCATGATTCACTGCATTTTTAGTTTATCGCATGCATTCAGAGGATATCTGAAGGTTGCAGTGGGGATTGGGACTGCACCCTGCTGGCAATGTAATAAGTTTGTCTCAAAGACATTACACATTCATTTGAAACAAGATACAGCAAGCCTATAAAACAGAGAAAGGGAAGGAAAACAAGAAGAAATAATGTGACACTTCTGTATTTGTTGTGTGGGAACAACTTATGCATCTGAAGGACCTGGTCTTTTTAATTTTTTTTATTTTATATTTTATTTTATTATTTATGTATTATATTAATACATTTTTCACATACACACAACCAGCTGAGGCTGGATGATATCTGATAAAAGTGAAAGCAATATTGAATTTCAAGAAATAAAAGTAGGGAAGTCCTTACAAATTTCATGATAAGCAATTGAAACAGTTTTAGGAATCACAGGCATTATTTGAATCGAAGCTTTACTTGGCTGAGGGGTGAGAGGAGAAAGCAAAGAAGGGGAAGCAAACGAGAGAACACATTCTAACCTCCAGCCTCTTGACGATCTCTTTGATGTCATCAATGTTGCTGATGAAGCTCTCCAAAGAAACACATTCACCTCTCTCATAGAATATTTTGATATTTGTGTCCGTTGAAGTCCACCCTATCACATCTCGACAGGAGCAATTGAACACCACGCTTTTTGTGTCCTGCTCAATGAGGACTACAAACTCATTAGAGATGCCTAGGAGACAGTCTATTTCCATACCCTTGCTGTAGTCTTTTGCATGGACACTCCAGACAATAGCACCAGAACTATAAATCTCTGCTCCTGGATAAGGTTTGGACTTTTCCTTCTTTTTTGAAGCAAGCGAGATGAAGGGGAACTTGCCGGAAGGGTCAATGGGTGTGTTGGTGACATTCTTCTCTGCCAAGTCTTTCAAGTATTCCTGCCGGGTCCTGGTGGCCATGGCACGGAACTTTTCTGATTTATGAGCAGCATTCTCTGCATTAATGACTTTGGCTAGTAAGAAGTCCCTGAACACATTTGATTTAGGAAACGTCACACCTTTTGGAATAGGTGGGCCAAAGGATGGTACATCTCTGGATCTTGTCACAGCAACACTAAATGAAATAAAGGAAAAAAGAAGAAACACAATGTTTCACTCCAGGCAAATTCAGCACATTTTGTTTAGAGACAATACATTCTCTCACATTTTCTCCTTTTTTTCTCAGCAATATGCCTAAATTTACAAATTAACGTGGCCTGTGTGGAGATTATGCCCCCCTTGCTGTAGAAACAGAAGGCCACTTTTTTGCATATAGGCATTTTTGAGTCATTCCCAGTACCAGCTTAAAAAGAGCTTCAAGTACAAAACTGGAGGGTTTCTTTTTTTTGGTTTTTTTTTGATAAAATAATCCCTCATGTATGGCAGTTCTGAATTTTGTTTGGTTTTGGTATAAAAAGAAACTTTCTAACTCACACTAAAAAAAAAGGCGAGCTTAGCATTTATCTACTTAATGCTGAAAAGCTCATCTGAAAGTAATGCCAAGTGTATGATCAACACTAGAAATATAGATTAAATGAACACATTAAAAAGATAAAGGCAATGAAGTCATCTCACAAGGCCAGCTCCACTGTGAAAATCATCTGGTGTCTGAATGCATATATATACATCCCACTACTGTTTAAGTTTTACATTTCTGGACTGAAAACCTCACTAGCTGATATTGCATACCAGTAAGAGAAGACTACTCCAAAAATACCAGAAATAAACTCCTGAAAAGTTCAGATACACAGCAGAAACAGACACTTTCAACTTCCCTTTAGTTTCTGTACCAAGTGATGGACCAACAATAAGACTGCCTTAGGCAACAGGGGCCAGCTTAGCTATTCTCAATTGCCAATTCTCTTTTAATATAAATCAGATGAGAGTTGTTTGGAACCACTGAAGATCTGACATTCCAACCCAGTATCATCCACTTGGCAATCTGTCCTAAGAGACTGACAATTCTACTTCGATAAGATTTGTGACAAGAAATCTTCCAACAGTTCAAATAGAATTTACCACATATCTGTAACTAGATCTGAGAAAGCATTAACTAACTTTGGCCAAAATACCATGGTAATGGAAATAAAGAAGCATAGGACAAAACTTGATCACATTAGGAAAGTATGAGGTGTTTCACTTAGAACACTGGCTGATATTATTTTCACGTTTTGATCTTATCTGAATTGTTAAACATAATCAAGAGAAATTTCCCCAAAAAACCAGTAACTAATATTTCAGAGTAAATCTTTTGAGGGGGCAAAAATTAAGTCACTCAATCTTTAACCAAATCTTCTGGTTTTAAGCAGTAGGGTGTTTTGTTTGTTTGTTTTGCTTTTGCTGTTTCTGAGTTGCTTGGGGCAGGGTTTTTTGTTTGTTTGTTTGGTTTTCTTAATTATTATATATTCTGGCAACCGATATTGAAAGATGTCATTACTGTCATATTTCCTCCAAATACATGTCAGTATATCTCAAAGTATGCAACAGGGGGTGCTCATGAAGCAACTATCTGACTCATCTTTAGTGGTCCTAAAGAAAAGGTCTGTTACTAAGAAATGGATGCCTAAGTGTTAAACACAATTATTGGATGCAATGAAAACCTACCAGAAACTACCAGTAAGATTTTGTTTGGTTCAGTTTTCAATGTCATGGATCACAGAGATAAGAATTCAATCTTTAACACATGCTAGAGAAGTTTTCAAAAAGTGAGCAATGCTCAGAGATGCCAGACTTTTGAAATATTGTTTATCTAAGCTGAGAGGGAGAATCACTGGCCAAGACAGTGCTCGATTTTATTCCTTTTATGTAGTTTTAAAACATAAATTCCAGCACATTTTTATGCTATATGGTTTCCTGTTTTGTCTAGAATTATGAATCCATGAAACTGTTCCAAATAATTCAGTGAAAAAGAGGTCAAAGTTACTTTGAAAAGTTTCCTAGAAAAACTTTTCCTAATAGAATTTTACAAATTTATATCAAGTGTTTGCACTGAGAGGATAGAAAAAGAAAGTATTTCAATCTTAAAGACAGTACAGAGAACATAAGACATTCTGGTGGTCTTGTGTACCAGAATGAACCCTGACATTTGCCCAACTATTCTTCCTATTTTTCCCCCTCCCCTTAAAATCTGAGCCTGTACCATCACAAAAGCCAAAATTACTATTAAGCAACCAGTGAGGTTCCAGCCCTTGTAGTTGTAAACACTTGAAAAATGAGGTGATTCAGGAGTCTGAAGGTCAAAAATAGAACACTCAGATAGTTAAATTTATTACAGTTTAGCAAGTATAAATCTTTCCCATGCCTTTTAAAAGGAAGACATATTTGTAGTCATGTTCCTTAAAGTAAGAGACGAAAGCAAATCTATCATTTAATATGCAATTCAAGTGTAAAATGCATCTGCAGCCCTTGTGGATGCATTTCCTACCTTCCCTTTGTTTCAAAATCATTTTTGGGGATAAGGATAAGGGCTGAAACATGTCTAAGAGTTTAAAAACAAGCTGTGTTCACAAAAATTATGCAACAGCTGAATTTTTCCATAAGCTGTCTAAAAATGAGTATCAACATGAACATTCCTAGTCCAGGAGAGCTAATTCATGTACAAAGTTCAGCATCAATTTCGGAAATGCTCTGTGAACTTTACCAAAAACTCTTGAGAAGAGAAAAGCCTTAAAGCCTTCTCTATGTACTTGAAAAACAATGAATGCACCAACTCAGACACTGCAGTTTTAGATTTTCCTCTAAATAAGCACTTGCTTTAATAAAATACTTAAGTGAGTACTTGTATTTCAATAGAAACAAGTTAATTCTAAGACTGCCTCATTTCAAGATACATGCTCTAAAAATCCATTGC
Organism: Rhipidura dahli; assembly: GCA_013399225.1. NCBI lineage: Eukaryota > Metazoa > Chordata > Aves > Passeriformes > Rhipiduridae > Rhipidura > Rhipidura dahli. The sequence goes on along the minus strand of VXAC01002937.1, from coordinate 1,953,623 downwards.
TCAGACATTTCATATTTTAAATGAAAAGGCTTTACAGAAGTTTTCTGAGATGAGTCATCATTTAAAAATGAAAATACCTTGAGAGTGCAGTATGCAACAAAGGTAAGAACTTTCACAGATAGTAAAAAGAAGTGTAATTCAAAACCATTATTTCTATATGCTTGCATTTTAGTTTAAAAATTATACTAATAGGAATCTCGTCTTGCAACTCTTTATTATATGTTACTATCAATTACCATTTTCTATCTTAATCATATTGAATTTAAGATCACATTAAGACTTTATCTTTTGCTGCATAGTTCTCTGTCTTTTCTTTGTTGAACTGAAATAAAACACAAAGATATTTCAAAAAGCTTGGCTTCTTCCTGAAAGGCTAAGTCACACTTTTTACCTGTCTTAATTTCAAAAACGGAGCATAAGCTCAGATAACCAAATTAAGTGAGCAAAAAGTGGAGTGTTTTTTTCCTTTGTTCTATTTCTTTCAATGCAAAAATATTCTTCCATCATATTCTTAATGATGAGAAGAAAAGAAAGTGAGCAGGCAATTTTAAAATAATTTCCAGGCGCTCGATACAGGCGTGTTCGTGCAGGTGTGCGTGTGCTCACATCCGACAGCAGCAGTCTCCTCAGTGGGTGTGTTTCATTTACATTTCAGTTTGCATCTATTGACTCTGAAAATGTGTTCGAAATTCACATGGCTCAATACCTCCCTGCCCCTCATCTTCCACTAGGTTTCCCTACTGAGAATTTAAGAGAAGAGTGCTGGCTGCCTTTGCTCTCCAGTTCGGTGTTTTCAGTGAATCCAGCAGCAGTTACCTGTAACAAACGCTGTCAGTGCAGGGACCGTGCACTCTCACGATGACAAACACGTGCTGGAAGTGGGATCGAATGTTCTTTGGGCTGAATGGTTGTGCTCCAGGCTCCTGGAAAACTATTGTCACAATATCGTTGCCAATATGTCGTTTTCTCAGAAGCTTTAATGGGGAAAAAAAAAAACCCAAACAAAAGTATAGGTTAAAATATAGACTTCATACAAATTTCCAATTATGTATTTCTCATTATTATAAATTACTATTGCTCAATATCTTTCCCCAAGTGATACTTCAAGATGAAAACTGAACAACTGAGGATTAATATAACAAGTACCAGAAGTAGTTATTCACCTAATAAATTTCAGGCATGGTTGTTTTCATAATTCTATTTTTATATGTAGCATAGAGGCTTAACTTAAAAGGGAAAATTCTAAGCTAAACAAAGGGGAAAAATAACAAATTCTGTTAGTATCAAGAGTAATCAGTGATACGTGGAAGCAGGAAAACATCCCCCATTTCACACATTTTTACAAGCCAGTGGTAGGTTCTATTTCAGGTTGAAAATAGCTGCCATTGTCCTTAAGACACACTACAAATAATTTCCCGGTAGGCTTCTTTCAGTAAATACAATGCTACAGTACAAGAGAGGGTAAGCTACAAAACAGTAGAACATTTAGTGTACAAAAGCAAACTAAAAAGAATTCTATGTTAACTTTTACTGTAAACTGAAAATCTCTATTTTATTTGCAGAAGTGCAAAGCATCATTTCTAGAATAAAATGCATATCCATCATAAAAAAGAATATGGCTTAGTGTTTAACAACACCAGGTACTTCAGTGTGACAAAGCAGTTCAGCCTAAAGAGTATAACATAGTTTTTAAAAAAAGGAAAATAGAGGATCTTGACAAAAGGATTTTGACTCATGTATTCTTGTATAGTGTGCTGGCCCACCCACTCATTATCTCTGTGCATATTACAATTTGCTGAACACAACCCCTAAAGGGCAATTGACTTAGCTGTAGAAGGTTTAAAATAATTGAAAATCATCAGGTACACTGTGGTCCTTCTGACATGTGCTACTGACATCACTGCATACTATTTACATCAAAATAATGCATAATTAAATAGAAAACCAATAAATAGTCCAGTGGAGAAAAATCTATGATGTACCTACAATCATCTGCTTTGCTCATCTCCCTGACACAGAGATGGCCACTTTTGATTCCTTAAGTGGTTTTTTGCTAGTAACAAAAGGCATTATAAATACTCAATAGTTCATTTACTTCTGAGGAGGAGCAAAAAATTCTAAATAGGCATAGCACATCTTACCTGTTGTTTATTGTTTGGAGTATATGGCAACATAGTAGAAACGTGGAACATGATTTCATAGTCCTTGTATGTTGTGTATAGAGAGTGAGTACCTGTTGAATCAGCTGCAGTTAAAGAAGACAAAAGTATTAATTAAAAAATGTTTAAAAATAAAGTTTCATTATTATTAAAAAAAAAAATCAGTCAGGACAAGAATTCTTATTCATCCTCAATCCTAGCTGAAATATCAGCAAGCAAGAACTTGCTCAGAGTTTATTCACCTGCCAAAGAAAATGTTGCATAAAGACAGCCTGTGCACTCTTGCACACTTTTCCCAAACAAAAACTTACTAGGAATAGGGAATTTATACCAGAAGACCCTGAAGAAAGCCTCCTTAAGTGTGAAAAGTGACAACTAAGTCTGAGATAATTTTCAAGCACCACCCAGTATCTTGGAATGAAACTGAACTGTAAAGAAAGTGCAAAGGACTTCAGAAAGGAAGGCAGACAGATACTGAAAATGAATATCATGGTCTCGTGCACAATTAAACAGCAAAGGACCTGTAACCTACAGTAACAACAGGATGAGCTCCTTTAAGCACAAATATCAGGACTTGAAATTAACTGTAATGAAATCAGGTAACACCTTCACTAGAACAGCTGCTTTATGGACAGGTACAGTCAAAACCCCAAACTGGATGCCAGCAGGCTTATAACTGATGATGGGAAAAGCCCACAACTCAGGCCACAGAAACAGTTATATGTGCACAGAGAGACTTCCATGTGGAGAGAAAATGATAAAAACTCAGATTATGAAGTTTAGAAAGAAAAAAAGAAGAGAGGGATATTACTCAGTTTACAAAGTGTTGGTTGAAAACAACACTTGATTACAGAGCAATTGTGAACTTGTTTTCAGTTTCTTTCACTCTAAAAAATAAAGCGACCTTGAAAAATGTTCCATTAATTTAAGTGGTAACACATTTACAGATAAAATAGCGAGTGTATTCCATTAAATACAACTTCTGTCCACAGTGCAAAAAGCCTGCTTTCAAACACAATTTGAAAAATAGCTAGCTTTATATATAGAAAAAAAAATCCTATATTTGAAGTTATATAAACATGCTACTAAATTATATAATCCCAGCTATTTATAACAAGGTATTTTAAAAAGCTGTTAAAAACTATACCTTAGCATTTTTATTAGCAGAGAGATCATGTTACTAAAGAAGACAACAGATCTGAGATTAGTGATACATTTACAGTAACACAAATATACAGTTTATTTACCCAGATTTTGAGTATAAACTTTGAGAAATTTGTTTCCTGTCAGATTCAGAATATTAAAATAGAGGTACCTCTACTGTAAATGAAACACAAAATGATCTGTAAAATAAAATGGAAAGTTCTCTATATTACAGCCACATAGAGAGTTTGCACTTCCAAATCACCTAGCTAGAATAAAAAGGGAATTAGAAATTAAAAGATTGCTACAATCTTTTAAAAAAAAAAAAAAAAAAATGTAATTCTCAGTTGATGTTTCAAGGAGACTGGAGTCTCTTTTCCAGGACTCAACATTGCCAGCAGGACAAACCAGCTAACCACTAAGTATTTCTTTTTAATGCTAATTAGAACAGCAGGACCGCTGAAAGGGGATCATTTCATCTTGCACTGTGTTCACAGCAGCCTCTGTCCTCTGCCTGATCATTGCAGTGCACACCCAAGGAGGCAGATGCACCCAAAAGTCACCTAAACACCGACATAACTTCATAACAGCTTCATCTGTTGAGCTGTGAATACACTGATTTGTACATCATCTTTTAGAAACAGAGCACACAAAAATATTACAAATAATTGGAAAGGGGGAGGAGCAGGTGCAAAGAGCTAGGGAAGTGACACAGGGGAAAGCAGGTCCCAAAAGAGGGGAAGGGGCTCAAAAGGTATTGGGGGAATAGAACAAAACAATTCTGGCAAAAAAATAGGCTAGAATACCTACATATTTAAGCCAAACTTACAACTTTGCTAGCAGGATTTCATTTTAGGGAGAAAAATGTTTTCTGCAAATAATCAGGCTACAATACAGATTACACATTTAACAATTCCAATTATTTCCAAGCACTTTACAGTTAAAATCTCTCCTATTCAAATCCAACTATCAATAGAAGTCAATATCTATTACAGAATGTACATCTCTCTCACCATTCAGATTTTGAAAGTCCAGAATACTGCTCCTGAAGTACACCTCCATAATTGCAGGTGTTTGCTTTAAATCCAATCACAGCTATTGCAGTAAAATCCAAGACTGTGCTCTGGAATAATATCCATCATTACAGGGTCAAAACTGCAAGCCAGCACTGCAATCTACTTCAATTTCCTTCTATTTAACAGAGGCCTGAGGGATCTACAAATTCATTAGCACCTTTTTACACTGAAGACATCCCCTCTGGCCACCAGTTTATGGCACAGCTATTAACGATGCTTTCCCAGCCTTGCCCCATTCCTGGATCTGGCTACTTAGCTGAGGTGTTACCTGATCCTGTTTTCCTTCCATCATTAATCATCTCTAAAAATCCACCTTAGTCTTCCGTCCTTCCAATGATTCCCAGCTATATTCAGAAGCATTAACAGACTCACATATGAAGAGGGCTTTTTTCTAAAACCAGTAGTGTTCAAAACTGTGGCTGATACCACCAGCACAGTGCTGACAAATTCACCTCACTGAACCCACAGGACTTTGTCAGCCTGCTTCTACAGCAGCTTAACCTCTGTGCTGGAAAACTGTATAAAAACCAAATAAGAGTAGAAAATCTGACTCCCTGGTTTCAAAGAAAAACATTGCAAGGAATTGTAGGAGAACAAAAAATAAGTTACACTGATAAGGCAGGACAACCAGTACTACAAACTGCAGTAAGGCTCACAATAATAAGCATGGGATCAAATATTTTCAGAGCTTAATGTTGCTCCCCTCTACCTTTGCTTTGTCAGCAGCTGTCAACACTGCTCTTCTTTCTGTCATATACAAGGATTACACCAAGCATTCATGATCAACTTCTGTAATACCAAGTTGTTTTCAGACAGAAATGAGGACAGAATCTTTTATTTTGAAACATACAACAGTGTATGTGTAACACAAATGCAGAGAAATGCACATGGACTTCCTTCCATCCCTATTTCTGCTTCTTAAGCCAATTAAAATCTTAAAATTTGCTGGTCTCTCAGCAAAAGTCGCAGATTCAAGAGTAAGTCTATCATTATTTCCACAAGGTTGGAAAGACGTTATATAGTGCAAGTTAAGAAGGTAATCTTTCTGCATTAATTCATTACAAACATTGGGGTTTCTTGACAACCCCTAAATGAAATGTCAATTTGAAATCCATTCATTCCCTAGATTTTTTTATCCACTTAATAGCTTCTGGTTTTATATTCTTCTTATGTCTTAATCAGAAAATCATGCAGTATATAAACATCTAGTACAGAACCTACCATTATTAGCTTAGTTTATAATCTTATCAAATTGGTAAATCATAGAACTCCCAACTCATATTAATCAACTTCCCTTACTTCCTGCATCAACCACACCACCACTCTGTTGGACACACATGCCATGTTACCAGGCCTTGCATTATCAAGATGATTTCATTTACCAATTTAAAATACTGAGAAGCAAGACTAAGTGAAAGGAAGGGAAATAAAGCATGCATTACAACTAGAAAATAAAGTGACTGAAGTGATAATTTGAAAGATTACTGTGATGTTTATTACTTTAAAGTGATGCCCATAAGCTTTTTCGTCACTGTGGGATAGGTGGCATTTTTAAGCTCTATTTCCTATCCAAAGTCTGCAGGCTGCCAGGAGATAGACTGTTTCCCCTCTGGTAATTCTAGAAATAAATAAACAAAACTTGAAAAGTAGTATCTCTTTTTCACAGTGGTACTGGCAGAGATCCAAAACTAAAGCCCTTGAAGGATCCAGTACACTTAAATACACTGTCAGTTAATAGGATGCATGAGATTCCTCCTTTTAAGGAATTGGCTCTGTTATGGATACTTACTAATTAGGGCCCTAATTCCAAAAATTTCTAAGAATAAGTGTTCTGAAACTGCCTTTTGCTAGAGCAACTTTACTCTTCTAAATTTGCATGAATTAAAAATATTGTGAATATTTCCAGAGTACATATACAAATCAGCTCATCTCCATGCAGAGAAAAATCTTCCCATGCCTTACATAATGCAACTGCTTTCCACAGCTTGCAAAGTATTCTCAAAGGTACAGAAACTAGCAAAGCAGTCTACATAGATCTGACCTTTGTGACAAGTCAATGTACAGACATTTGTTTTTAAGCACATCTTTGCAATCAGCCATGCTGCCACTGTACATTAAAATATCTCTCTCACCATTCAGAAGTAGTGACACTGCAAGAACTATTTCAAGCCAGGGCTCTCTAGCAACAGAAGAGCACAGAGCTGGAAGATGGAGAAGCTCACTTCCCAGCTGTTTCAGCTGTTTCAAACCTGAGCCACAGTAAAAAACCACAACTGCTCCTTTGCAGATCTCTGTGTTAAGGCCAAGCTAAAAGGACCAACTGATTACTTAGGGTAGCTGTGGAAAATGCACTGCCTGGCTGTATTCTGCTATTCCCACATTCCCCACACCAGAGACCTCTTGTCACCATCTCTGGTCCTCAGCATTTCCCCTACCACAAAGAGGCTTTTTTTCCCATTTCCCGTGTAGAATATGCTTTAAGTGTTTCCAAATGCAGCTATCCAAAGAGCTGAGTGCTGTGCCCCCAAAGCACCTTCTCTTTCAGCATTTCCAGTCTGTGCTTTGCACACTGGCAGAAAGGAAAACACACCACCATCAAGATCAATCAGAAATGCTGCTGCCATTGTTCCCATTTGCTGCTGTCTAAACCTACTCATTAAGAACTCATGCATGGTCACACATAGCCATGTGTTTTCTCACAATCCTGCAGGCACTCTAACCTGAAAGACTTCAGACAACTTAAGAGTTCCTAAGCAGTTCTGGCTGATGAGGTTCCATGTGTGTGAGCCTGTAAACCTTGACTGAAAAAAAATGTAGGAAATCCTTCATAAAAGCAGCAGTCCACTTAGAGGATCTCCTGTCCTCTAGGATCATACTGAAGTGTTCACATAAAGACTTGCTGTATTTTTAGATACAGAATGTAGCTGAGTGAGTCTACTGGGCAATGTGAAAAAGATATGCCAGCTCTCAACACAGAGGAGATCCCTTCATTACAAGAAGGTAACTCTCAAAACCAGGAGAGATGCATCAACTTAAAGGTTCCATTCAGTAGGTGCTAGATTGTAGTACACAAACTCAAAGCCTGACAAAACTCTTTCCTCGAGTCAGAAGCAACAACAAGGAATTCGAAACATCTCTGGAAAATTCTGCCATTCAGAAGAAAATGCAAAACGAGTGCTTAAAAGATAGTTACAGCTTTCTTGGGTCTATTTGAGCAGATGAATCAACTCAATCATACAACATTTACACATACTAGAAACCAGTGTGTGTGGACTGACACCAAAATATGGGTTACCTCACATCTTAACTAGCCCAGAAAGAAAAGAGGATTTTGCTTTAACTACTCAAAGTAACAAGGTCACAATATAAAACCAGAAACTAAAATGTTTTCTCTGTTTTCCATACACATTTTATTTTTGACCCAGCTTATCTTTATAACCAGTGAAATGACAGTTCAGAGCTGTGCAAAAGGAAGCCTCACCTTGAGAATTACACCTATTTCCTCCAAGAGAGCTGGTGAGGGGCTTTTCCCAAGGACGTGCAGTGATAGGACAAGGGAGAGTGATTTTAAACTGAAGAAAGGCAGGTTTAGATTAGATATTGGGAAGAAATTCTTTATTGTGAGGGTGATGAGGCACTGGAACAGGTCACTAAGAGAAGCTGTGGATGCTCCATCCCTGGAAGTTCAAGGCCCAGTTGGATGGGTCTTTCAGCAACCTGGTCTAGTGTAAGGTGTCCCTGCCCATGGCTGGGGGGTTAATATGAGATGATCTTTCAGGTCCCTTCCAACCCAAACCATTCTGTATTTCTATGAAATACACTCAAGGGAGGAACTACAACTGAGGCAACAAAAGTATTGCAAGTAAAAAAAAGCAGGCTCAATGTTAAATATGTGCAAAACAGGTGTTAATTTAGATTTAAAACCAAAGGAGGTTTTTATAACCCTCTGAGGATTGATGATCAAACCGGTCAGGAACAGCCTGAGGATTTGGCAACGCAATTGCTGTAGGAACTAAGGGCAGTCTATAGAATGATGGAGCATTAAAGCACAGCAAGGTACTCTGTTTGTGCCAGGAGACCCATGACAAGACCACAGCTTCTGCTGCACTAAAGCTGATGAAAGCTTTTCAGCTTTCATGAATCAAACTCCTTATTTAATTTCCTTTGCTAAAAGTGAGCAAAATAGCAAAACATCTCCATAGGAACTGGATAGCTCCAGTACTCAAAGAAAAGGAATACAAGACAAAACTTCCCTGAGTAATTGGAACTGATCTACAAATTGAATACAGCATGTGCTAGCTGACAAACAGGTATTTCATGTGACTGATTCCAACTGCAGGGAGTTTCATTTATAGTTATGGTCACCCAAGATCATCTTACCACTGCATTTTGTTGCAATATGTTTAACAGTTAAAGCTGATAGCATAGCTGCCAAATCCAGTTTAATTTCCATAACTCAAAAAGGAAAAAGCACAGAGGGAGGAATACATTTGACAGGATGACTAAGACAAAACTGCCTAGAAGAAAAACTGCATGCAACAGACATCAGAAAAGCAGTAGATCAACTTTTCAAGGTGAAATGACATAGGTGGGTTCTTGGAGCATTCTGGAGACTGTCTATAAGTGTATCATTAAAAAAAAATAACATACCAGCTGTATTGATTAGCCTTAAGACAAGGCACTGATGATGGATTTGCAGTACCAATAATTGTTCCATAATTACTAGTTTCTTGTTGTAGCTTTAGGGATAATTTCGTACCAAATCACTACAAAAATCTAATTATTATCCAAGTTGAGAGACTGTATGAGTAAAGTTGAAATACACACATGTTCTGCTTTCACTTAGATTAAACAACTGCCTTCCTACAGCAAAGATTTTATTTCTAAGAACTCTTTAAAAAGGCAGTTAGCAACCCTATATCATGCATTTTGTTCATTTAGGGGGGGAAAAATACTGAAAAAGTCTTACTTTTTGTATCCAGCTGAGCACGGTACTTGTCAAATCCCTTGAGTCGAACTCGCTCTCCCAAGAGCTGAAGAAACTCCTCAAAGGCTGGACCTGCTGATTCATTATTATACATTTCCTCTTCTGTGCTTTGCCCAGCTTTGCAGTACATGATACCCACCTTAAGCTGGTAACTTAACTGCAAAAGGAAAAAGATTAAAATTTTATGTGCATGCCAAGCGATGAAGCAACTTATGCACTGAACTCACTTCCACATTTTAATAAATCCATAATCCCCAAATGAAAAAATACCTGATTATCAGCCTAATTTCAAAAGTTAGTCTGGTTCCAAATACTCTCACTATTTCATACTGTAACAGCCTTGACAATGGCAGATTTAATCTGAAGATGTCAAAATGCTTTCTGAAGTGAAACAAACATGAACGTTGCTTATTTCCAGGAGGACAACACCCTGCTTGCAAGTGAATGTCTAACACTGAGCCACAAGGGAAGTGCTGGCTCAGTAATGCCAGGAGCCTGGCTCTCACTCGGGCTGGTACCGTGGCTGCCATCCTGTGCCAAGCCTTCCATGCAGAAGGGTAGGGCACAGCGTGTGCTCATTTCTGAAACAAGTGATGAAATGAACACACTCTCATTTTGAAGAGAAGATAGAAATTTTTTCACTTATTAGCACATTCACCTGTTAGCAATGCTGAAAGACTCCGTGACATTCAGATGGTCTTACCTGACTTAAATATGATGATAGTAACAAAGAAAACAGCTAAACTGAAAAAATACTGGTAATACCTGGAAGATACTATTTACCAGCATAGCTGTTCAAATACAGTTGTGCTTTTTATTTCCATTTTCCCTCTAATTTGATCGTTGATGTTTCCTAATGCAGCAGAAGCTGAAAATGTGAATAAAGTAATTTTTTACCCAACCATAACTGTGATTCTTCAAAGCAAACTGTTTCCACCAATTCCAAATTCATACACACACACACACAAAAGGAATACACTGGCATCATTTACATCTGGACTACAGAAAGACAAGTTACAGAGGGGAAGAAGGCAGCATACACAGCCATTTACTGCTGTCTCCAAAATCAATTTCACAGGCAGGAACTCTAATTGAAGGAGCACAAAGGAGAGCCTTGGAGTTTATGTATGTAATTCATCCAGTAGAAATGCATCCTTATTGCCCAGTAAATAATCTTTCCTCCCTCACAAGAATTTTTGCAGAGGTTGTATTTCAAATAAACACCAACCACACATGCCAGAATGAAGCCATAAGAAAATCTATCAAAACTGGCATGAGATTTACAAGTTTAGGCTACAGGTTAGTGGGAAGTGAAAGCAGTTATGTGCAAGGGCACTGGAAGCAAAGTTATCTGACTATACTGTGATGCTCTCAGAAGATTCTATTCCAAACCATGAGGCAAAGGATTTTGAACTTGCTAGGACAATGTGGACACCACTCAACTGAAATTCATTGATTTTAACCTTTTATATTTATGATGGGATAATTTAAAGGCCGTCAGAAGCGGTCTTACTCCGTCCCTAAAGAAAGTAAACTTTAAAATTTAAAAACTTTGGAAATTGCAACTTTACCACATTCTTCCTTTACTACAAGGGTGATGGGAATAAAGTATTAGCAGCAGGAAAACAAGGAGGTTTACTCCTGCTGAAGAAGTCTTGTATAAAAGTCACAGTTATAGGCTGCTTCTTCTTTCCCCACTAGAGAATATCTCTTATTTTATCATGTGACACACTAATGACTTGCATCGTCTAAATATGTCCAAATTTCTTATGACAAAACTCAAGTACAGCAAAAAATCATAAAATGACTGGAAGAGACCTTAAGGATCATCTGGTTCCTAAAGTCCTGACACGGGCAGCAGGGACACGTTCTACTGGACCAGGCTGCAACACTCTGAGGGATGGGACATGGCCAGCTTGGCAACCTGTTCCAGTGCCTCCTGCTGCCATGTGGTAAGGTAGGGGAGAGGAGGGGAGTGAGGAAGGGTGGTGAGAGGTGACACTGCTGCCATTCCTGACAGAGCAGCTGCCAGCACTTTCCATACCATCAGCAGCAGGTCCTGTCCCAGACCATTCAGGCACCTGCTGCTCAGATGGGCTTTCTCCATCCCACAGAAACAGGATGGATGCAAGTGCTTCATGGAACCACAACACCTTAACTGTACTGCTAATTACAATAGCTTCTAGTAATTGCACTTAAACAAGTTAGGACAACGAAAATTATTCTCATGAAGCACACTTGCAATATTTAAGCTTCAACTTTAGGTGAAGGAAGTATTTTCAAGGGCATAAACATAAATGGAATCTGCAGCACCAATGAGCAAGCAAACAACCATGCTTTATTGCTTTGAAAATGTCAGCCTAAGAAATAAACAAGGACTATGCAAAGAGCAGGATATGCCTTCTAGCTGTGTTCTTAGATTTACTATATTTTGAAAAAAAAAAGTTTCCTTAAGGATGACACAAGTTGGCATTTCTGAATCAAAAAGGGCAGATCTAGAGAAAGGCATGTAGTCCCCACGATTAGACCTCCTCCTGATAAATCTACAGTCCTTAGAAGTGCATGAACTACAAGAAAAAGCTAAAAAAGAAGTTGAAGCATTAATTCTGTTGTGGTCAAACTAGGAAAGTAGCATCTTCATTTTAATAATCTGAAAGCATTTATGTATTCATTTATGTGTGAAAAGTGCACTTTAAGGATTTATCTAGCACCCAGCCAAGACAGCAGAAAGTATAGCTCGGATTTAACCAGTCAGCAAGTTTATATCATGAACCAGGAATTATATTAAGAACCAAGTGATGTTTCGCAGTATTTCTGTGAATGAGGAATTGCCATAAATATTAGCTTCTGCTGAAATAAATCAGTAATTGCCCTAATATTCAAATTTTTAAATCATATTTGGAAGTAAACTTACAGTAACTTACCATGAGCTCTGCATTCAAGACAAAGATTAGTAGACAGTAATTAGCAAAAAGCTAGTGCAGCCCTAGGAAATGACTGGATTGCTGTTAAACACAGCACATTCAAATGAATGCATTTTAATAAATCCAATAAAAGAACAGCTAGGTGACAAGCAATGTGGACCATATGTACAGAACAGCAGATGTTACCACTCTAGCAATCTCAGAGGAAGTAAGGAACGAACATACAGCACCAGTACAAAACTAGGGCAAGAAAAATATTCCCATTCTGACACTGAATGACATATGCAGATATTGAAAGAGGAAAAGAGACAGAGCTCAGCCATAAGACTGATATGAAATTCAAAGAAAATATGTTGCAGTGAAAGACTTGAAAAGTGCAATCTGTTTAGTTTATCATAAACAAGACCAACAGAAGATTTAATCACTGCATACAAAAACCTTTGCTGGAAAAAAAAAATCTCACACCAAAATGAGTTTTAAGATGTAGCAGAGAGAAATATCAGAAGTTTTAAAGCTGAAGGCAGATAAATTTAAATAAAGAAATGGAAAATCTTAAATATGAAAACAACCAACTTCTTTAAGACCTCAGTCAAATAGAGAAAAGACATCTTATTCTAATGAAAACTGATGCATACAAATTTGGCACAGTGAAGGGATTCCTGGGTGAAATTTAATGGCTAAATCAGGATATGGTGACTTTATAATCTTAACTCTTAAATTTACAAAACATTTTATCTGCTATATCAAACAGGCACCTGTTCATGCTGTAATGAAACAGTGTGACACGCAGCAAGAAGAAGTGATCAACATTCTGTGTACCTAATTAGTAGAGCAGCTGTTACCCAATTTTTGTTAGCTTAGAATTGAAAAAATGCAGCTTCTAATTAGTACAGAATGTGCTTATCTTTTTCTGCTAGAAGTGTCAAACTGTTTCATTACCACAAAAACAGAAAATACTTTAATGCAGATAATAAAAATTTAACTATCACTCATCCTTAATGATTTTCCAAAGTTTAAGTAATAGAAAACCATACAATGGAAGCTTAATAACCTATAAGATATGAACTAAAGATAATTTAACCTCACAGTTTTGTTAGATATCATAAAATGATATCTTCCCCTTGTGGAAGGGGACCTTAAAGATCATCCAGCTCCAATCTCCCCTGCCATGGGCAGGGACACCTTTCCCTAGACCAGGCTGCTCATAGCTCCATCCAACCTGGTTTTGAACACTTCCAGGGATGGGGGATCCACAGCTTCTCTGGACAACCTGTTCCAGTGCCTCACCACCCTCACAACAAAGAATTTCCTCCTAATATCTGATCTAAACCTACTCTTTCAGTCTGAAGTGACTCCTCCTTGTCCTGTCACTGTGCTCTTATAGAAAGTCCCTCTCATCTTTCTTGGAGGTTCCCTTCAGGTACTTGAAGGCCACAATTAGGTCACCCCAAGCCTTCTCTTTTCCAGGATGAGCAATCCCAATTCTCTCAGCCTTTCCTCACAGCAGAGATGCTCTATCCCATCATCTTGGTGGCCCTCCCCTGGGCTCACTCCAGCAGCTCCATGTCCTTCCTGTGCTGGGAGCCCAGAGCTGGGTGCAGCACTGCAGGTGGGGTCTCAGCAGAGCAGAGCAGAGGGGCAGAATCCCCTCCCTCTCCCTGCTGCCCTCGCTGCTTTGGATGCAGCCCAGGACACGTTTGGCTCTCTGGGCTGGGAGTGCCCCTGGCTGGGTCATGTCCAGCCTCTCACCCAGCAGCACCCCCAGCTCCTTCTGGGCAGGGCTGCTCTTGATCTGCTCACCCCCAGCCTGTGCCTGTACCAGAGGTGCAGCACCTTGCACTTGGTCTTCTTAAACCTCATGAGATTCCCATGGGGTCACTTCTTGAGCTTGCCCAGGTTCCTCTGGATGGCATCCCATCCTTCAGGCATGGCAACTGCACCACTCAGCTTGCTAATTTCCAGAGGGTGCACTCAATCTCTTGATCTATATCATTAATGAAGATACTAAGTCCCAATATGGTCCCCCGAGGGACACCACTTGTCCCTGATGTCCACTGTGATTCTGAGCCATCAACCATTACCCCTGGGATGCAACAATCCAATCAATTCCTTATTCATCTAACAGTCCACTCATCAAATCCATCTCTCTCCAAGTCAGAGAGAAGGATGTTGTGGGAAACCATGCCCAAGGCTTCACAGAGGTCCAGAAAAACAGTATCTGTAACCCCTCCCTTGTTCACTGATGTAGCTACTCCATCCCAGAAGGCCACTGGGTTGGTCAGGCAGGATTTGCCCTTATTGAAGCTGTGCTGGCTGTCTCAAATCCACCTCCCTGTCCCTTGCGTGCTTTAGCCCAGCTTCCAGAAGGATCTGTTTCATGATGTTCCCTGGTACAGAGGTGAGGCTGACAGGCTGGTAGTTCTCCAGGGTCTTCCTTTCCACCCCTTTTAAACATGAGTACAATGTTTCCCCTCTTCCAGTCTCCTGGGTTTCCCCTGACTGATGTCACTTCTCAAATGCCACAGAGAGAGCTTGGCAACTACACTCAGCCAATTCCCTCAGGACTCTGGGATGCACCTCGTGTCCCACAGACTTAGGTACATTCAGGTGCATCAGGTGGTTGTGAAGCTGATCTTCTCTTACAGTGGGAGGGACCCAGTCCCTGTCCTGGGTCTATCTACTCAAGAGGCACGGAAGGAGAGGTTGCCAATGAAGACTGAGGTACACACACAGCTATAAACTGTCACTACTGCAATTTAAAATCATAAAATTCACTTCAGTCAAGGACTTCCATTTTGCTAAGTCTAAGCTGTATTGCTGATGAGCCTCAGTTCCATCTTTAAAAGACGAGGGGGCTATCACATAATTGAAAATTATTTGTATAAAGAAAAGCTTAGAATATTTTGCCATGTAGTTTGTTCCAGGGAAAAGGGAAAAAAACACCAACAAACCAAAAAGAGACAGGCAGCACCCTGGTCATGGTTTAGCCAATACAGTATTATAATGAAACATTTAGTAACATGGGAGGCTTTTCTTTTTAGTGTAACAGCAAAAGAAAAACAGAACAGAACTCCCTCCTTCCCACAGTCTTTGAAAAACAGTAATGTAGTCTCTTTTAAAGTCAGTTAAAAGGAACAACTGCCATAACACCAATGTAAAACTTCAGGCTACCTAGAGAAATGAACTCGATTTCATACATACCAAATATTCTGTAAAACTTGGGGGAAATAAATGCAACGTAACTCTCCCTAGAGATGACAAGTTGTAGTTTAAATGAGGCACTTCAACAGACTGACTCTAATCATATAAAGCTAAAAGATAATTTTGCAACTCATGTCAATAACCTGACAGATCAAGACCTTTTGTTTAATTCTGTAACTATGCACTTACCCCTTGCTCATCAAGCTTCATGAGCTGTTCTGTGACTTTTGGAGTATTGAAGGCCAGCCTTAGGCAATGGATATTCAGCTCTGGAACCACATACTCCAGCACTTCTTTCAGGGGAAGTCCCCTGGCTGTGCAGTGCTTTGCAGTAGAAGGGATAGCATCTTCCAGCACAGAGCCTCTTAATGTCATGAGCTGTGTACACAAAAGAAAAACAGCACATATATTGAATTATGCACTGAGACTGACTAGCAACTAAACATACTGTTTTTCCAATTCTCAATAAAGATCAAGGACATGGAGGAATTTCTGTTAGCATAAGACCAACACGGATACACAAAATGTCACTCAGTGACAGCTAACAGTAATCAGACTATTTCAAATGATTCATCAGATTTAAGTTTTACAGGAAATTACTACCTGGAAAAATTAGTATTAATATAGCATTTCTGGCAGAGCATTTAAAAGTTCTCAGGTCTAGCCACTGCCACATATGAAAGTGAAGGAAGCAGTTTCCCCGCTGTTTGCTTCCTTCTAGCTAATATAGCTCCTGTAAGTTTCTCAAGATTTAACCAAAACAACCTTAAGAGTTTCCTCTGTATTGGATGTTATGGAATAACTCACATATATTCTGTGCCAGATAAACATGTGGCACAATTCTGTCAAGAATCATATACATTGGATTATACATAAATCTATTATCAATGCTGAAAAGCATATAAACCTCACACATGGCACCAGGTTTTGCCTGCTCACTTCTAGTTTCTTTTACTGTCACCCCTGAGCTGCTTACCTCACTGGTTCTGAATATGATCCTGTAGTTGTACTGAGGTCCATTTTCTTTGATTTCCTCTGGCTTCTCTCTTCTTATACTCACAGCTACTGGACCCAGGTTCTCATCTGCCCCGAAATAGTTCCAGTGTTCTTGTACATGAGAAAAAAAAAAAAAAGTCTGTCTTATTTCTTACACTTCAACTATATTTTCATGCTTGATTGTTACACTGGACATAAACCACCAGCTCCATGAAGTCAGTAAGAGCATGTCTTTAAGTGGTACCAGGATGTCATTCTTGTGCTTCAGTTCTCTTGTGAGCTCCATTTATGCTAAAAGCCTGAAATGCAACATGGCATCTCTGCTTAAATAGGCCTAAAACAGGATACACCTCTTACATCAGCTTTTATACTGCCATCTGGTTCATTCACATCGAGCTAAATAAGTACAACCAATTTCCCCCCTTAAAAATAAAAAGAAAGAAGCCAAATGCACCAAAGTGGGAAACTCAATAACCTATGTTAAAATAGAAATGTCAAACAACTGTACTTAGCAAAGGATGTAAATTATTTATTTTTGTTTGACTGTTTTTTGCTTTTTCCATACATGTTACTCAGTTCTAAAATGGGAAAAACTGATGAAGCTGAAAAAGAAGTTAAAGGCTTGTTCACAGTACAAGTATCAAATCATAGTACCACAGAAAAATAAAGCACAAGAATAAAATGACTAGCATACATATTTAACAGTGAAGTGTTCAACAACCCTAAAAGTGAATTTAAAGTGCTAAGAGTTGAGTTGAAAACCAGGCTAGTGGGGAAGGCAGCAGAGAGGAGAATACAGGATTGGTGAAATCACTCACCAGCTGAACAGCAGATTCTCTGAAACACATTTTTATATTTGTCTAACTATAGACATGTAAAGCCAAGCTATACATGAAAAAATGTTAGAAAAGCACATTTAGAAAAATCAAAGCTCAACAATTTTAAAGACTGGTGTTGAAGGCTCTTCTGTTGAACCTTTTGAGCATTACAAACTATCTTGACTGATGACAGAGGTATATCACCATTAATGCAGAAAGCAAGCTGTACATGCCTTAAGTGACCACTGAATTTAAACACACATTCCCTAAAAGAAAATTTAAAAGAAAAACCAAAAAATAGGAGTCAATCATTGTACAAGAAAAATAAGTCGCATGTAATCATTTGCCATAAGCTGCACATATCAGTGAATTTATACATGCACAAAACAAGGAAGTTAGAACCACCCGAAAATTCAGCAATTCAAAGATGTGAAATTCGATGGAATGAAAAAGAGACGTAACTGCCCTGACAGGAAAAGTCACCACATTTGTTTTTACTACAAACAGATTACTTGTTATTCTTAAAGCAACCAGAATTTTAAATAAGAACTTTAGGAGCAGTCTAATATGAGCTATTCTACTATAGAGATAAAATGTAAAATATTTTAACATCATCATCAAGAACTTCAGCTTTAAAGATAATAAAAACAGATACTGAAATACACTCCACCTGAAGTAAATGGCAATCATTTTTCCAATTAATAATAATGTTAAAAAATTAAGAGCTTCATTTTTTACTGTAGTTTTTTAAAAAGTTATACTTACTAGTTCTTGCAAAACCACCCTCCAACGTACTAAGTGCTTTCACACAGCTGTCCAGCACTTTAAGCACTTGGGGGCTCTATTCAAGTTCCCATTGTCTGGTATTCTATTATCCTTACTGTTTTCTGTTTAAAGATTTCAGAGCATGCACAACATAAGAGAAATATGCTTGCAGCAGTAGAAGACTTGCTTTCTACCAAATCCCTCTGCAAGTCATGAAGAGCCAGTACTATACATAAAGGTAATTAAAATTCAAAATTCTTCTAACATCTTGTGGAATATTCTGTAAATATTGTCATTAAATTTTGGGTGACTGAACTGTGAGTGGGCAGATTGGTAATAAATTAGATCATCCACATAAGCCTAATTACATTTTTAGAGTAGTTCACAGACATGAGCCCTGTAAATGCCAAAGATGTCCTGTTGTTTAAAATTTCAAACTATTTACTAGCACTCTAGCTTTTCTTCTTCCTGCACTAAGTAGCTTACTTTTTTTTCAGGATGTTTACAGCTCACCAAACAGTTTATGGCAGACAAGGTCAATGCAGAAGCAGCACAGTCTTTGAGAAAGATTAATTTTCTAATCAGCATATTACATAGCTTCCAAAACCTGAAATAACTTGGCCATCTCCACACTAAACTACTTAGTGACTTAAAAACAGTGATGTGGATTCGCTTTTATAACAGAAAAACTTAAAGAAAAAAGGTATGGCGGCCATGCATACTAGAAGGGTCCAAACATTGCATTAGTTTTCTGTATTGCCAACCACACAGATGGTAAATTTGGCTACCCTGCAACCACTCTAGCCTGCACTTCAGATAGAGAATTTTCTCAGGAGAAATTACATCTTGAAAATACATTTAAGAAGAGTGGCAAGAGCAATGTTTGAAGCTGCACACACATACACAAAATACACATACAATTCTATGTCATTTGATTAAGCTTTTTAATTAGCTCCTATTGCTTTGGAAAAATGCATGAAGTAGTGTGGAACTTCTCTGCTAAGAGGAAATATCCTTTATTCTCTTTTCCCTCAGTCTGCACTGGGCAGTGTCTTTCTTGCTCTCTCCTATGCACATCCTTAGTCCTCTACTCACATTTTCCACCAGGTTGGTCATACTTTACTTTCATCTTCATTCTTTCTCCTCCCCTATACTCCATCTCTGCATTCATTCTGCAAGCTGCAGTATATCCCCCTGTGTTGGACTACTTTTCCTTCTGGTACACTTTCTTGCACTTCCACCTGATTTTCTCCTACATCCCGAGTCTCCTTACATCCAACAATTTTCTCTTTCCAGTGCAGGAAAAGAAGTAGCAGAATTAAAGTGAAAAAAGCTTAATATCCAATCTAAAGGGAACTAATTAGGAATTTTATTGGAAAAACAAGGGCTATGTTACAACCATAATTCAAGAACTTTATGTCAAACATGAATACCATAGCAGCTTATTTCTCCACACCACACAGGAGCTCAGTGGAAGTAACATTTCTTGTTGCCAAAGCTTGTTTAATTTACACTAGTGTTGAAAAATCATTTAATTAACAGACAATCAGGATAACTAGCGACAGCCACAAATAAATTTATAAATCCATATCCAAAAAGAAATAATGACTTGATTGTACCTGGTCATTATAACAAACTATATATACTTTTAAAAATAGTTAAATATTTACCATGTAACTCAAAAGATACTTCCAGTGAAAGAACCAAAATTAAAATACTTATTTCCCTGGCAGATATTTATGAGTTTCCTTTGTGAAGGAAATCCAGGTAAATGCACTTGATTTTGACTGAAAAGGTTCTTTTGTGCTTTTATTGTATTTCACTTTAGATATCATGTTTAGCTGATATTTTCTGCAATTGGACTAGAAATAAAAATCCCAAACATTTTCTCTTCTGAATGAAACTCAGCATCAAGCATTTTCCTCTAATCCTAGCTCAGCATTTACAGTACTGGAAAACTCTGTCCAGTAGTTCTCTGGAGACAAAAGTGCAGGCAGCATTTTGAGAGCTCTGCAAGTCTAGCCACATACTTGAAAGGCACCAACTCTTGGACAGACTATGCAGCAATTTAAAGCATTACAGCAAAGGGTATTTTTACTGGCTGCCAACAGTCAAAGGAAAGCTGACCAACAGCTCATTTGTTATAAAACCAGTTCAGGAAACTATTTACTTCTCAGTCAAGTCTTTCATTCTAAGCCAGTAACTAATATTTGTCCTAAATGGTAACATTAGTGACTACTGCGTGAAGAGGATGGAAGCAAAACAGATGCTCTTGGTTCTTTCCATAAGAGCTGTAATTCCCAGATGCAATTATGGGCACAGAGAAAACAGACTGCTCCTCTGGAGTGATATGCTCTCTTTTCTGAACTGCACTCGGACGAGCTGATGGGAACAAATTTTTTCTCTCCCTGTGATTTTAATATTGATTATAAGTAAGTCTTTAGTAAACCTATCTCAGTGCAACTTTCGCAAATTGGTTCTTGCACTGGCTTTGTCCTCTCCCCTGATTTTTTTTATACACTAGCTTAACTTACAAATGTCTAGACTTCAAATTTTTAGTTAAGTCCTTCTATCAAATACACCTTTTAAAACACACCATTATTTAATCACCTTGTAAATACATCTTGTGCATCGTAAGAGTAGTATTCATTTCTTGTAAGAATAAACATTTCCATGTGAGTTTGTTGTGCATGAGCTTATGTTAGTGAATTGAGAGAAAAGACTGCAATTCATACGACCCTGCAAGGTTCATTTCTCTCCGCTGAGTACACAGGGAGTCTGTACAGTTAGCTCAGATATAAAGTAGAGAAGCCAAATCCAGCCTTGGGAAGTACCATTATAAAGTTCTTTTCACAGTATCTCTTCGTAAGAATCATTTTTCTTACCTCTACTAAACTGTCAACACCAGTATTTTCACATTTAGAAGTCTGAATACCACGCCAGAACACTATTTATCAATTCCACTGCTCTGTAGAGGGACCAATTTCCTTTATATACAAAACCTCATCCCATTTGCATTCATTAAACTTATACAAGACTCATCCAGAAATGTCACATGCAAATATTTTACACTAACTACACTAAAATATTTTAATTAATTTGGACCATATTAGTAATACTGCAAGCTCACTTCCTCCAAACACTGCTAAAATTTGAGATGGATCTATCATCTAAGTAACAGTACCTGTAAAAAATGAGCTACTGATTACATATAATTGAAGAATTCAGACAAGTCACCATCAGCATTTCACCACATTACCTTGAAGAAATTAAAAGGGACTACCTGAATGCAATGGCTTTCATCTTTTTCTTTTTTTTAAGACATAAGATTAACAATGGGGTTTTTTTCTTTTATGTGACAAGACGTGCTTTTCACGAAATCATGCTGACTGGCATCACTGATGATTTTTAACTGGCAGTTCTTTATTGATATAGTCCCAAATTACCTTCTTTGTTATTTACAGCTGGAATGAAAACCAATGTAGGCTTACAATTCTCTGGAACACTGCTTTTTATTCTTTGCAAGCTCTAAGATAACAAGGGGTTCTCAAAGTCTGTGAAATTTTCCTGGTTTAAGACCTTTAAAAGGTATTGTTGTCAAATCAGAATTCTTCTAAGAATACAAGACTATA
Organism: Rhipidura dahli; assembly: GCA_013399225.1. NCBI lineage: Eukaryota > Metazoa > Chordata > Aves > Passeriformes > Rhipiduridae > Rhipidura > Rhipidura dahli. The sequence goes on along the minus strand of VXAC01002937.1, from coordinate 1,931,922 downwards.
AAATTATCCAAAGCCTACTGACTTGATGAGCTGATCCCACTGAAACTGTCTTTTGGCACTGTCTGTTCCAATTGTAACATCATAAAAATCTAACATCCTCTTCCAGCAAAAAAATTTCTGCATCATTACTTGCTCCATGTTACATAAAAACTTCAGTTACAACTGACTTCCTAGATTTTTTTTCCCCTATTATGCTGCTTTAAGTTTTTATCCCACCTCATCAACTTAGTCTAAAGTTTGCTGAGGGAATGATGATACTCTGGGTGGTCAACAAAACGTGTTTTGTACTTGTAGAAAACTGGAGTTTGGGATATCTAATGAGGCTTCTAAAGCATAGCTTTTCAGATAAAAATCTCTGGTACAAACAACACCCCTGGTGTGGACTCTGCTGGACTGAACACAAGAAAAGTGAATTTAAAACCCAGTTTTATTGTTTAAGAAAAACAAAATTGCAGCTTCTTCTCCCCATCCAATCCTACTCCATAACACACATTTTTATATCTGGCTGCTCTTCACCAGTACCCTTAGGACTAGATTATGTTGACTTTATCAATTCATCTTAATTACATCTCTAAAAAAATGGAAATGTAATGGTGACTGCTTCTAGAGCAGCATGAGGGTGTGGTTTCCCTTAAGGAGAAGGCAAACCAATAAATTGTTGCCTAAGGGCTGAAATTATACTTACACTTCCTCTTCTGCTATTCACTCTCATCCCTTGCCTGGCAGTAGGACTTTGGCACTTACTCTGACTGCAAGGAAAAATAATATCCCTCACTGTAACTGGCGAGAAACAACCAAGCAGTAAACCCCAAATTTATTGTGATGGCAAGACTTCTGCTTGCTTGTTTAGTAAATTCAACTGGCTTATCAAGTTTTCTGAAAACAAGAGAACTGGTACAAGGAAGAGGGAGGAATTAAGTCTTCCCCTCTTAGTGCTTAAATGCTATAAATCAGGTCAGCTGCACCATGAAACTTTAGTTGTTGATTGCAAAACTCACTAGACTGATAAGGAATCAAATTGTTCCAGAGGGAGACAGAGAAGATTATTGCACAGGTCACAAACCTCAGGCTCTCCCCTCAAAACACACCTTATCCTGTATCACACGTCTAGCTTACTTTCCCCAGGAAACCATTATTTTTCCTAATTCCTGTGTCTTTGAAGGATAGGGGCCAGCATTCTCAAAAAACACAGACCAAAGACTACCTCTCAGCCCCAGAAAGAATGCAGAAAGAAGAGACTATGGAAAGAATAACAAAAACCATCCAACCAATGGACAATGCAGGGAAGAAGAAGTGGGAGCTGGACATACTTCGAAGGCAAGAGAAAAGTGGGAAATGAGATTATTAGCAATAACATGCAGTTAAGAAGCTGAAGTTTTTTTGTTTAACAGACCATCAACTTAATTCTAACCAAGCATCCCTGTTGCTTTTATCTGTAAGAAACAAGCTCTTTTGACCTACATTCACTAAAGAGAAGAAACTCAATCCTAACCATTGGAAGGTAAGGAACAAGCACTCTCCAGGTCGGTCATCAGACCAGCTCTGTCTATCAGGAAATACAATACCATCCTGCAGACAGAACTCTTTTAAAGGACTTTTTTCTGCAATCCTTTTTAAACATTTTTAGAATCATGAAGAACAGAGGGAGATCTGTATCTCACAGTGCCAGTATTATTTTGATGGGGGGACAAAGAGGGGGAGTATCTGGGTAATCTTTGGGGTTTGCTCTTTTCTATAGGTCAAAAGGCTTTGATCTGTTGCCCTGGGCTTTTTTTGTCCCTCCCCTATACATCCAATGGAAATTATCATTCTCGGTTTCAGGGCAGAACCATGTGACAAGAGAACTGCACTCTGGTTTTTCAGATACACTGCTGTCATTGAAACACAGGTTATTTGTGTGTGTATATATAATTATATCTATATAGTGTTAGCTTGTGTCTGCAAAATCTGACAAATAAGAATTTTCTTTCCAGATTGTCAGCTGTAATGAAAACAGTGAGCGAGGAAGATAGATTTTTATCTGTATTTACGTATTACCTACTTTGAAAAGTTTAGAAATGGATTAAGTTACCAGTATGTCCAAAGGTTATTGTAAATGCTAACTGTCCAAGATGCACATTCAGTTAAATCCTCAGTACATCAAATCTTGGCACAGAGGAAAGAAAATTCTCGTATTTTAGGATTTTCTTGTTTTAATCTTTCAAGTGTCAACTCCTGCCCACTTCCATGAATACCCATAGCTGTGTTTCAAGACATTTATATGTGTAGCCATTGCTACCACATCTATCAGCAATAAAATCCTCAATATTCTAATACTCCAACACTCTGAAAGACTATTAGATATAGCATATACTGTCAGTAAAATACACCATTAAAAAAATACATAATTCTTGCAAATACTATTAAATATCAGCTGAATTTTGCATGTTTGGAAAACAAAGAATCATTCTTAAAACTCAAGGAGAAACAAAATTTACCTACCTTTCTGGTAGAAGAATTTTCGATAGTAATATGCACCAAGGTCTACATGTTCAACGATGTATCTTTTCACTCTGTCTAGGTGTAAAATCAGGTTCTCCTTGGGAACTTCCAGAACTGCAACTCCAGCATTTGTGCAATGAGAACTCAGAGTCGACTCAAATGAGGCACTTTCACACCCACTGAAGGAACCTGAATTAGATTTGGAAAGGCTGATCTTCCTTTCCCCTTCCCCACCAATCTCATTACGAAAATAAGGACAACTCATTACTAGTTCATTGCTTTTATCATCCCCCTGGTCCATATTGAGACTTCCTTTTGAATTCAGGTCTTCAGTGCTGCCCATTGGAGAATTGAAACTTGCAGAATGGGACAAAGGTCCCGAGACAAGTGATGCTACAGCAGCAGCAGAGGCACCTGTCGTTGTGTTCCTTCTTTTAATAACATTATGCCTGTTGATTGCTGCTTCATTTAAATCAAATAAAATACTCTGTACATCATAATGAGCAAAACACTTTGGACAAGTCCAAGGCTTAATGCTATCTTCTGACCTGTTATCTTCAAGATCCGAAGACTTCCCAAGTTCCCCTTCACCTTTGGCATTGCGCAGCTTACGAAAAATAGAAGAATCGCCTGTCTCTGATTTTGAGCGTCTCTTGAGTGGCTTCTCCCTTTCCTTAAAGAGTCTCAGATTTTCCCTTTGAGTAATAGGTCCATCTATCACATCTAGAGAGAATCCTGAACCCTTGCTTCCACTGGCAATCAGGAGCTCACCTAGTTTTGTTGTGCCTGGGCTTCTCTGATCGGACTTTTCATCTTTATAGCCCTTCAATAAGTCAAAAAAACTTTCCCCTGAAGTTCCCTGCTTATCTATGGAAGATGTGCTGCCATACTCTCTGTGCAGAGATGGTCCAGATTTAAACGTAGGTGAAATACATTCATCAAAACTATCCACATCAAGCTCACTTATGGTAATGTCACTGTTGCTGCGCTGCCGTATTCTGCGAAGAGCTTTCCTTGGGGAACTGGGATAGCCATCGGGTGTAAGAAACCTGGAGTCCAGATTCTCAGATTGTCGGGTCTTGTTTTTAAGTGTGCTCTGGATGCTCTTCAACATGACAGAATCACCAGCATTCAGGTTAACAGAGCTTCCCTGACTCCCGGGACTGCTTTTAGAGGACATGCTGTCAAGGCAACTTGATGTTTCAATATCCTGACTAGATCTGCTTGCCTCCTTGATGTTCTCCTTCCTTGGGGGCCAATCAGCAATCCTTGCCCTGACCCCCATTTTAGGGACTCCAGGGGTAGAGGTAACGTGATGGGAACTCTCATTGCGAGGAGGTCCAACGGGTGCCATGACTGCAGATCCTAAGCTGCCATTCTGCGACCTGAAGCGCCTCATGTAGAAGTCATCCGAGTGGACTTTTGAGGTGCCATCTGTTCCGACTGATACCCCAGTGGCAACAGCCCTTTCCGTCTGGGACCGCTTCAAGCTGGTCATGGTCTTTCAGTATGTTCAACTTTAGTAAGTTCCAAGAAAAAACACAGTCATTTCTGCTTTTTAAATGCACAGTTCTCTTTTGGAGAATAGTCTCCAAAATACACAATGGTTGCATGAGATCTTAATCATGGACATTTAAGGACACAGTTAAATGCAGGATGTCTAGAAAATTCAGATATTCAGTAGGTTTTGATAAGCAGTAATTTCCTTTAACTTCTGCATTTTAAGAAGTAGCCATGCTCCAATCCATTCAAATTGTTTCAACTTCTGCTCCAAAATGTCAACGTTGTAATTGAATCGCTTATGCTTCTTTTAAGCCTAGAACAGAAAAAAGAAAGATAAAATCATTAGTTCTTTAACATGTAAATTTTTGGTAACTGAGAGTATCAAGCTAATTATTACACATAATTAATATTTTTAACAAACATGTTTTAAATCACACTGATCACCTCAAAAATGCAGCGCTGTGTTACATGCTGGTGAGGAGTTTTCTTGATATTGTTGAGTTGCCTTCTGAAAAAATACTTCTGGATTCTGATTCCACACAAACACGAATTTTTCCTTCTGAATTGATTAGTGGTACTTTTTAGTTGGGTTAGTGAACAGTGTTACAAATCACAAGTAGGGAGCTTCTCAGCTAAGGACACATACAGCACACATTTCCCAGAGAAATTATGTAAGAGCCAGATCAGGAATCCAATTTTTATTTATAAACACTTTAAAGAATTTACCATTTGCAAGTCATAGATCTTTGGTTGCTATTAGGCATTAACACTACCTATTCAACTTTCCCATTAAGGTAAATATCTGGTATGTTAAGTAAAAAAAAAAGGAAGCTAATTAGCAAAAAGTATAAAAAATTTTAAGAGAGGATGGCTGCCAAGAACATTCATTTCATGCTTTGCACAGCCTTATTTGCAGATTAGCTGCATAGTCCAGAAAGCATGTATTACTTCTGTCCAGAGTCTACAACATACAAGAAGGTTAAAGCTAAATAGAAACACATACTTTTAAGAAACTTGACACGAAAAGTTTCATTTATTTCCCTAACTAACAAAATTTTGTCTACCACAGCTCCTGTATTATCCAGCTTCACAAAGTCACAGAAATTAAATGCTTTCCCATACCTCATCAGTACAGAAGTGATTACAAAGACTTTAGTACACTGCCCTCTGAGGAGCTAAAAGAAATAATCCACAAATACATCCTTGCTGGTGGAAGACAAAAGCATGGGATTGTCAAGATAAAACCTTGCATTGCTGTGTACATCCTTTAACACAAAGAAGTTAATAATTTTCAAAGGCTGAACCAATTACACAAAATGTGTCCTTTAAACATTTGCCAAATGTGTGCAGATATGCTGCTGAACCAGCACTGCATTGACAATACAGTATTGTCTAAAATCAAGGCTTTCAGATGCTTCCAGGGAATCCAGCACTTTCTGCAGTCTCAGAACCACAGTACTTTGCACCACACTAATTAAATACCAAGCCAGGGCACTTTCTGTCTCCAAAGGCAGCATGTGTAAACTTCACTTGCCATATACAGCACCTCTAAAATAGCTGCTCTTAATATAAATCTCAACACATAAGGAATACTTAAAATGCAAGCTGACTGCATCACACATAACAAGAACGGTGCGAGTCACCCAGGGTACTACTGCATTTGCACAGCCATTTACATAAACACAGCTCTTTTCCTTGTAATGCTGCTCCAATCTTAGAATCATGGAATGGTTTGGGTTAGAAAGGACCTTCAAGATCATCTAGTTCCAACTCCCCTGCCACAGGCAGGGATGTCACCCACTAGATCAGGTCTTGACCACCTCCAGGGATGGGCCATCCACAACTTCTCTGGGCAGCCTGTACCAGTGCCTCATCACCCTCACAAAAAAGAACTTCTTTTAACCATTTAATCTAAATCTTTATTTTTTTTAGTTTAAAACTGTTTCCCCCATGCTATCACTATTTGCTCAGGTAAAAAGTCTCTCTCCATGTTTTTCAAAGCCCTCTTTAAGCACTGGAAGGCTGCAATGAGGTCTCCTCACAGCCTTCTCCAGGCTGAACAATCCCAGCTCTCTCAATCTGTCTTCATAGAAGAGTTGCTCAAACCCTCTTACCATCTTCTCAGTCTTTCTCTGTATGTGCTCTAACAGTTCCACATGTTTCTTGTCCCGAGGAATCCAGACCTGGACACAGCACTCCAGGTGGGTCTCACAAGGACAGAATAAAGGGGAGACCAACCTCCCTGGCCCTGCTGCCTTTGATGCAGACCAGGATATGGTTGGCTTTCTGGGCTGCACCCGCAGCATTGTTGACTTCTGTACAGCTTTTTGTCCAGCAGCACCCCTAAGTCCTTCTCCACAGGGCTGCTTTCAACAAGTTCATCTCCCAGTCTGTACTCATGTCTAGGACTGCCCTGACCCACCTGCAGCACCTTGCACTTGGGCCTGTTGAACCTCATTAGGTTCTCACAGACCCACTCCTTCAGCTCATCTGTGCCTTCCTAGATGGCATCCCTCCCTTCTGTTGTGTCAACTGCAGCACTCAGCTTTGTGTTGTCAGTAATACTGCTGAAATAATAGGGGTTTTTCTAGCTAAATAATTAGAATAACTTTAGAAAGGCAGTCTACCCATACTGCTGTTGCAAAACTCCTGAATATTCAGCTATAACTTTTCATGGTTTTCAAACATTCTCCAGCCTAAGAACTAATCAGCCCGGTGAAACAACTTTGTGCTCCACCAGATCAAGGAAGGGAAAATGCAAACACGGTGTGCCATGACATAACCTAAATGTTTTGCCCGTGCTTTTCAACACTGCATATCAAAGAGTGTTTAAGCACTATTAACCTCCATGAAATGGCAGCACTACATATCACTTCCTAAAGATCTATACAGGCTTGTTTTTATAGGCATGACCCAAGGAAAACAGAATGAAAACTGATAAGGATTTAGGGCAGGAGAACAGGTTAAAAGGGATGGCAAAGGAAAAGTCAAGCTGAGAGCTGAACATAAAACATGCAGCAGTACAAACATGCACTACCACAAGCTCCTCCCCACAGCCTGCAGTGAAAGCCATGATTTGTCCCTCTCTGTTCCCCTTCCACCATCAGTATCTCTGAAAGCAGAGTGTACACCTCCTCCCCCCCAAATGCTGTTCTAGAGAAACAGATACCCAAGTCATACAGGTTTCTCATTAACCTAAGGGCACAAGTTCACACAGCAATTCTAAAAACTCCCAAGCTTGGTGCTGATCATATAAGCATCCAAACACCATCAGTTCTCCCTACCTCTCCGAACTATATTTTTTCCCTTAAAAATTTCCAGGACAACAATCCTAAGAAAGGATATAGATAGACAAACATATATAGAATCATATATGAAACATATATAGAATCATACTACAACTAAGTAGTCTATGTAACTTACTAATGACCTGTTGTGTACATGGTTTTGTCACTAGTTATGTGACCACACAGTGTATTTTCCAAAGGAAATTCTCTGTTCCTGACTGAGCTTTACAGATGTTTCACTCTGGGGACCAGCTGTTTCATGTTCTGCAGGTTTTTGCAGCTGCCCTCCTTTATCTGCTGTAGCAGCTGGAATACAGGCCATAAATGATAATGCTAACAGTTAATACCATACTCTGAAAAAATGAACTCCACCCTTGACTGTGTCTACATGAATTAAACTACTATTAAGTCAATTTTTTTGGAGACTGCAACCACCTGTCCATTTTTATTTCTCTAGACCTCCCCATCCTGGTGTCTAATTTGAGACCAAACAGTCTGGTTTGATTAGCTCCAATCAAAATAAAGTGAAAACATGACATCTGATAACATTTAAAACTCCTAAACCACAGGTCCTGGGCACATTGGTGATCATCTTTAATGAAAATAAACAGTAACAGCAATCTGTACTTTAACCTTTTCTCCTATTCATTATTTGCAAAATATGACAGCATCAGAGACAGGGCAAACCACACTTGATTTAAATGACCATCGGTTACCAGTAACAGCTGTTACTTTGAACTGAAAAACCTGCCAGAACTTAAATATTAAGCAGCAAAATTGCTAATACAGAATATGTAATCTATTAAAATTAGTTACAGTTACACGTATGGTACCTACTTCTAAAGTATGGTACCTACTTCTAAAGTATGGTACCTACTTCTAATGCCAAGAGTAGCCTTTGTGAAGAGTAACAATTCCTACTTTGTTACTATTTTAATATAGGAATAAGATAGAGCTGTGAATATCTATGCACACAGAATATGGCAAGGACAAACTCACATAACCATGAAAATGTACACTTTTCCAATTCATCTCAACTTACTGAGGAGGCCAACAAAATAATCAGATAAACTGCTACATATAAAAAGATGCAAATGAAAACCACATGTAAAAACTACTGGAAGGGTACATGAAAATTTAGTACTGATTATATCAATTAAAAATCTGAATAGAGAGTTAAAAGAATAATCAGAAAATCAATTACCTGCTTATCAGACTGCATACAATAATTAAAGCAGTCTAAGGAACTGCTCAAAATGGGTCTCAGATCTTTAGGACAAATTTTATTCTTAGGTTTTTACCAGGACCAGATAACTACGTATCTAATCCCAACTCAAAATGAGCACAAACCTATCTTAGTTCTTATGCTTTCTATTTATATCTTTTTAAATCAATTTGCTCTCTCCTCCAAAGCCAAAGTTTTAGGTGTAGGACAAAGAATCATTCCTATAAAACTTTAAAGGTCCCTGTAGATGAACTGCAAGATAGTTTTGCAGACTCCATCATTCTTAAAAGGCAGGGAAGTCAAGGATCTTGATTTCTTATTTGTTATGCCTGAAGTCAGCCACCCAGAAAAATGAAGACCTACTAGTCAAGATTTCATCTAGAGACTTTTGAAATACAAAGCAGCAAATACAAGCAGTTGATCAAGAAGAAATATCTCACTCAAAACATTTCAGGATAGTAAAAATGCCTCAACTACTGCACAGTAATCAGTTTCTACCTTGGATTCAGTTAGACAAAGATAATTCAACAACTAGTTGTTAAGGTGAATGGAGAAAAGCAGCTCATGTCTGACACATCAATTCAGAAACCTTTTAGTTTTTCCTAGCTTTAGTTTATGTGGAATCATGCTCTTTTTCCTTGCAAAGTAGTGACTTTGCCCACTACTGAGTCTTACTTGATGAGATTTAGCAATTACTCTTATCTGCTGGGAACACGATGAGACTCCAGATTCTGGAATCATTGGCGTTAATGATCTTAATAGTCTGATGTTGACAGAGATAGATTTGGGGGCACCAAATAATTCATGATTCATTTCCAAAGGAAAGACTTCATACTTCACCATCAGCCCTCATTAAAAAGTGGCATTTTAAAAGTAGCATTTTAAAACTAAAAATCTGGAAATGAGTGAATCAGTTCAAACTTTTAGGGAAGTCTCACTTCTGCCAAGCTTCCATACCACACACCTGCTCCACTCCAAACAGTAAAATATAGTAGAGGGTGGTAAATGCAACATATTGCCAGAGATACTTTAAAATCACCGAAACTGTAGAATAAGGAGATCAGAATAACATTTCAGAGCAAGCAGTTGTTAAAAACTTAACTGAGATCTCTGTTCCACGTGGTTTACTAAAATACAGTCAATTTAGGAAATGCAGCGCAACAACACACACATTACTGGCAGCAACCCTTGCTAACTTTTACTCAGAAAAGAAATGGCATCAGCATAAGCCTCTGAAAACTAGCAGGTCCTCTGAAACTTGAAAAATAAATGAGAACAAAGAAAAATATTTTATATACGAAAGCTTATCTATTTGTGTCACAAACTCTTCTTACCTGAATTATAACAGCTCAGACCCCAGGAGGGAATATTAATTTATCAGCCAATTAAGTTATTATATGTACAAAATAATGTCTAATTGCATAAAATTAATTCCTCAGAGGAGAAAAATTCAATTTAGCCTTTTGGAATACTTTATCTGGTTACCTATTATTAACTTCATCCTTTTCTTCACAGGATTACTTTCATCATTGTAATTGCAGGAAAGCTAAAAGGTTCATCTTTCTGAGGAAGTTTTTACCAATTGAAAATCTGTTTGAAGAAGAGTGTTTGGTATTTTACTAACTTACCGTGTCTTTGTTTTGTTTCTCAAATTTAGGGTATTTGCTGTCTTTGTGCTTCCTAAGTTTGTGGTAACTGCCAGCTCTGCATAGACAGACATTCCCTCAACCTCTCTTTTGTCCCTCTCCACCAATTTATGTGTCAATAAAATTTGCCGCTGATTCACGTGTCAGCAGGTCTGTGTTTCTGCCTTTTTCTCTGAATTTTTCCTTGCACCCTAACCATCAGAAGAAAACCTTTGCTCTGAGGACACTGAGTGCCATCTGTTGCCATACACACAGTATCACCTGCACTGATCTGCTAGGACTTAACAGTGCTTTATTCTTAGCTTCATTCTCTGCTGAAGCAGCTGATGCAAATACACACGAACTTAGGCAAGGTTACACGGATTTTAGGATGTAATAGTAATTACTGTGAGTAACTACCATCAGCTTCTGCACTCTTGCAGTATGCCTCTCTACACACAAAGCCAAGCTCGCTCTGCTTCCATGGGGGAACAACCGGAGGATGTGCAGTCACTAGAAAAGGGCTCCAAGGTGAGTGCATCCACCGTGGTACTCGGCAGAATTTGCTGCCCCAGGTTTCAAGCCCTGCTAACCATGGCTGTAAACCATCAGCTGGCTCAGAGCACTGCAAACCATCTGTCCTCCCTGTGCAGAAGACCATGAAGTCACACTCAATAATCATAATCTCCTGCAGTCAGTGGTAAATGCTCGTGACATAACAGGATGGTAAATGAAGCATAATAAAAGCTATCAAACTGGGACAGATATAGCAACACAGGGGACAGTAATCTCCCACCTGTGCACTTTAGCACATTTTGCTCCATTATGATTTCCTACTCATTATTCACCATGCAAACACAACAATACCTCAAAGCCAGAACTGCATCCTCCGTTTCCACATCCATTCTGTATGCATCAATCAAGACATGGGTATCATAATTCTCACGTGTTCAAGTTACTGCTGCTGAAGCAAACACTTTAAAACTCCTTTTAACTGAGACAGGAAAGAAGAGTAAGAAAAGGACTGCACATGGTCATTCTTACTTCAACACTCATGTTCCATTTTGGTACCAATGTCACTCATGTAGTTAAGTGTAGAATCCCTTTGCTGGAAGCTAATTTACAGGATCTAAAAAAGAGATGATGAAAAGTCTAACTGTATGCTATACTGTATTCTATTCCTGGAACAAAACTGTTAATAACAATTTACTGTTGAAATGAGTGCTTGCTCTCTAGGAAACAAGTCTACACCAGTGGCAACACATGAGAGCAAATTATTCTAGCTTACGGATACCATCTCTCAAGGAAAGAAATGTTTACCAACTACAAAACAGTTTGATTTATACCCTTTCTTTTTCTTTTTTTTAAAGAGATGTTTCTTTCTCAGTTTCTAGCTGTTGCTATCCCCAGGTAATGGCTCCAGAAACAGTTCTTACTGGTGTGTGGACTCTTATAAAAAGTTGCTTTACTAAAAAGTGTCCAAGTTAATCAACGACCAATATCTGATGCTGCAACAACCTGACCTATGAAGAGTCACAAACCAAAACAAAAAAAAACCATACTAAGAAACAGCCTCCCCAAAAAATGGGCTGATACTTCCGGGCCTAGGTACAGTTCAATGTTAGGAGCTGCAAATTCCAGTAAATACCACCAAGGATGCCCTTTCCTGAGGTTTGTATCCTTGCTCATACTTGCACAGCACAAAAGCTCATACGTGTCCTTTCTTGTCCAGCGTGGCCATGATTTGTTCCCAGCATAACTTTGGTACCAATACAGAGATAGAACTCAGCCTGTGGCCTCAGAGCTGCTTCCACTGGCCATACTTGGCAAACTAGTACGCAGACATCACCACGTCTCATGACGTGCCAGAAACATCAGAGTTGACTGAGAGACCTCAGCTTGGAAGAGGAAGCAAGAGGGTATTTAACCCACTATCTCTAAACCTCCAGTTGCTTCTAAAGTAGTCTGGAGTGCAAATCAAAACTAATTTAATTTTTCTTGTAATAGGTGTTGGACTCGGTCACTAATTCAATAAAAGGATTATTAAAAACTTTTAAGCCTGTAATTTTGCTAGTACTTAAGATCTTTTTCCCAACACCATTAATATTCCTTTATCACTGCAATTGCTTCTCCCTAAATTAATGATTTGGTAAAAGAATTGAAAGGAGCTGTACCACTGCCTTCATGGAAGTCATCCAGCCCTAAAACATCCACAGAGCACTGTTTCTCCATAGGTTGGCTGATCATGAAGTCATGTGTTTAAGGAAGAAACAAAAGCAGCTTTGCAGGAGCAAAAGTTAAAATTTACCTAAAATCAATAGTCTTTGTTTCCACAACCCTGATATTAATCATCCAGAGAGACTTTCACATTCACACACATTCCTGAAGATGCTCTTGCAACTATAGCTCCAGCTTTAAAGGCACTGCTGCAGGGCTGGACATGAGAATTACAAGCAAAGGGATTATTTCCAGACATCCACACCAGAGCTGTTCATCCATTCCTGCCTCACCAGCACTGCTCTGCTTACATCCCAGGCCCCTTCAGAGGCCAGTCACACACTGGCTCCTATCACTCTATGCTCCACTGCTGGCACTGTCAGCAATTATCCTCCACAATCCTTCCCTCTCAACCCTGGGACCCTTCTGCCACGCAGCCTTTTTGGCCACAGCCCCCAGAGGGACAGAACAAACTCCATCAGATTGGAATTTCAGACCTCCATTTGCTCCCTCAACAAAAGTCACTCAAAACACAGCTGAGCATCTCAAACAAAATACTGTCTCTTCAAGCTTCCAAATAACTAATAGGTGCTCAAGGAATTTGCTTCCTTATCTGCTAATGTGGAAATACCAAGTAGAGCATTACTTGAATCTACTGCAGTTCCAGTATATTTAAAAAAAGAAAAGGCAACTGGAAGTTCCACAGATAAAATCAAACACTACATCTGCAAAGTGGAAAACAAGTTTAAGCTGCTACTGAAATATAACTATAATTTAAAAGTACACACACAAAAAAGGGCTTTCCTCTCCCAAATAACCTATTAAAAATGTGAGTGGAACTATCTAAATAATATTCTTTTATGACAAAGACTTCAGCACGAAGTTAAAATATTTTCCCCCTAAAATACACAATTTGCTTTTGTGTGTAGGGATATATACCATGTATATTTTTGTATACATGCATCTACATATATTTACACACAAGATGTTAATGTTATCTTTCCAAAGCTTCTCTAGACAGAAGTACTTAAATAGAACATAGGCAAACATGGTAATTAACCCTCATGCCATTTAAAGACTTCCCACAATTACTAGTGTTTTACACTAGCAAATGAGCTTAATGAATCTGCATTCACTACTGCTACATGAAGAAAACAAAATTAAACCTGAACCCATCAAATGTTCATTGTATGTTTCTACAGGAAATTTTAACTCTAATAACCTGGAATAGGCTTGGCAGCACAAATCTTTTAGGTGTTCAGATTACTCAAACTTCAGCCAAGTAAAGACAGTATAAAAATAATTATATTGAAAATGAAAGTCCAGACTACAAAGTCATACAAGGGCTACAGAGAGCTAGAAAGAGATTCTTTAAACAGTTCGCATGTTTGTGCAGGTAAGGAAACAAATAATTCTCAAACAATCCCTGCAAGAAGTACAGCAGCTTTCATTTCAAATGACTGCCACATGAGGTCAAGTGTGCAACACCAAGAAAGGAAGTCAATTAAAAACCTTAAAGATACTAATTTGTACCAAAAACTTGAACTTTTTTTTTTTAAATCCTATGATTGTGAACAACTGCAACATTCAAATTGAAATGCACTGAGTTGAACCCTCCACAGCCTTCCACTAAAAATCCTTTTGGGAAAAAACCTAAAAACTCAGTAATATTCTTTTCATCAATATGCCTGTTTATCTTTTTAAATTGCAAGTTTTGTATCCCTGTACTGCTAAGCTCTTGAAAATATACTGGTGTATCACTGTAAAGAATTTGATCTAAAAGTGCAGATAAACAAAAAGCAAAAATAAATAAACTTCCCTAATAAAAGTAGGTTAACATAAAGGACCTAAAAAAGAGTTAACTGTTTATTAAGATGCTGATCTTAGAAGACAAAACAAAAAAAATTAGTAGGCAAGAGATTTTATAAGAAAGCAAGAATAATTTTCAGCAACTCTTCACTTTTGGAAGTTTTCCATTCTGTTCATTTTTCTCTTCGACCATCAGCTCATACTTTGCCTGCAATCATTTAACTCACGAACGTGCAATCCCATCTGCAAGCCAAACTCTGGCGTCCTTTCAGTGGAACACTGAAATAGGCTTCAAAATCAGTTATGTATCAATTTGCAAAGGATTCTAAAATGACTGCCACTAGCAAACACCTAGACCACTATGAGAGTGATATTGATGGATTACTGCATGCTGCATTTCTCCAGTATACTCCACCCCAAAGTGGGGCACTGAATACTGGGATGCAGTATTCTTTTTGGCACAGCATTTGGTGTTTTCTGAAGCCTACTTTATCCATACAAGCAAACAGAAATGACAACCAGATTAAATAATGGTTTTCTTCAAACAATTAAACTGTTCATGCCTTATTGAAGGCATGGCAACAGCCTTAATAAGTCACATATTCTTAGAGCAGTGCTTACGGCAACCCCTCCCAGTGCTCCAATATAACAGATACTCCTAAACTAAAAAGACTGTGGTCTTTGTCCAAGGAAGATGTTTATTTACTAGCTTGGTTTCATTCAGCGTTAAAGACAGGGTCATCCCACAGATTGAAAAAAGAAAACTGTCTTAAATTACCATTTGACACCCATGCCATGTAAATCTAACCTTATGAGGAACAATAAATCCACCAGAATTTAAAAAAAAAGCTTCTAGCCTACTCTAACTCTTATATAACATAAGCAGGCACGACATCAGAGGTCCCTGGGGAATTCACTTTCCTGTTTTTGACAAAACACATATAAAAAGCTTGTTGTCCTTGACAATCACATTTATTTTCCAAAATACCATATTTCATGAATATAAAGGAATAAAGAGTTCAACCTCCACATAGGATTGTATATACTTTTTTGGTAATTTTCCTTTAAAACATCATTTAAAATTAAAACCAAAAGAAACACAATTTTAAGTAAGATTTAAAACCAGTTTTTGGGGTATGAAAATACATCAGAAAAATATGGATGGGACCTGTAAACAACTGTCAGGAATTTATGTGCACTAGGTGTTTTATCACCAGGTGACAAAGACGAGTGTGTTACATCCATTAAAGATACCACCTCAGAAAGTGAAAAGGATATCTGAAGCTTACAATGTGAAATGCAAAAGAATGACACATTAACCTCCAAATAGCTCCAAAAACCTACACACAATACAGAAACCTTGTACTCTGCTACATGAACAAATATTCCAATGGCACTCTCCTTTTCCATATGAGAAAGTACACAAAAACATGAGGCAAAAGCCATGCTGGTCATACATAAACTATTGTTCTACATCTAAAAAGCTTCAAGTTCTAATAATGGTGAATAAAACAATGTAGAAAAGGACAAAAACCTACCTGCCTAAACTTGCAGTTACTCAGCAGAAATCTGCATCCTGCATGACTGCAACATTTATGGTTTGGAAAATAATAAAGCTAGATAAAAATATTTCAGTTGATTCATTTCTTGTGAGTGCTGTGCTACGAGTGGGTGTTCGGGCTGGATTTCACAAGACTTAAACAGAAGAACTTTTCATATGCAGGAAACCAAGAAAGGTTACTCAGAAATTCTCTCTTGTGCAGATATCTCAGCAGGGCACAACAGGTAGATGACATACTCAGGTTTGATGATGTCAGAACTGTTATGTTCCATAGTCCTACCACAGACTGAATTGTCAAAGCAACTGAAAACATCCAAATAGACAGTATTTGAATTTTAAAGACAGTAATACAAGTCACCCACTGATGGCAGAGAGTTCTCTCCAGCAATTACAAAGGGAAAGTAACACCCACCTGGCCAGATACATCAACACCTCAGGAGTAGTTGTGAAAGTCTGTGCACAGCTCATTGTGTGAAGCAACCAACACCAAATTGCAATACCAGGGAGAAGCAAATAAGTAATTCAAGTCATGAATCCAGACAGTCAAGCTGGCAAACCAGGATACAAACTGAGAAGAGCGAGCAAGGTGGCAATGACATCTAAAAACATGCTTTGCAATTTAAATAAGAATCAGTCTATTACAAGCACACATATGCCAGCAGTACTGGCATTTCATCCAGATATCTTTAAATCTAAGAAGCAAATTCAGGGGGATGGTTGGATACTACCAGTTATCTCAAAGTGTAAGTAAATTTTTGTGTGTTTGACCTGTCCATGCAGGTCTTTTAGCAAATGCCTTTCCAGCCCAAGACCCAAATTACTCTTTACACGATTTATTCACTTTTCTTCAAGTTAGGCTATAATAATCACAGATACCACAAAAATAAGCCTCCAGCCAAACATCCCAAACATAGTCCAGCATGTCTATTTGAGGCTTCTTCATTAAAAACTAAGCAAGTATGATGGAAAAATCTTTTCGCCTTATCTGATTTTTTTTTCCCCAGTCATGGTCAAGTAAAAGGAAATATCTACATCTGTTCCTGGTTCACATGCATGAAAAAACATTTTATAAAATGAAAACAGATTTGAAATAATTTAAATTCCAATACTAAACCTTCAAAAGTAAATTACCTACAGAAAGTACATGTGTGGGTGTATTCCTGTTTCACTGCATCAACAGCCTTAATCAGGCTTGCACACTATTCCTGATTATGGTTCATTATATAAAATCACGTTGATAACAGTTCAGCAGGAATGTTTCTTAACCCTTTCTGAAAAAAGGAAATATCATCTTGCACCAGTTTTCACCCTTGATGTCTGGGGGGAGGTGACTTTCTCCAGCCACCCCTGACTCAGTAGAAGCTGTGACAGCCAACTGTAAACCACAGCAATCGGCTTGAACTCTCCAGCAATGTAAAGGCTGCAGATCCTTCCTTGGGCTGAGTATGGAGCCTCCTGCAGACTCCTCCTCAGCTCCACTTGCCCCTGCAACCCCCAGGTCCTTGCAGATCCTCCCCAAAAAGCAGAGTTTGAAGGCTGATGCAGGCCCTGCTCACACGGAGTCGAAATGATTCCAACTGCATCAGCTGGAGCTACCCATCTCCTGCTTGGAGTTCTGAGGAGTGTTTAGGAATACAAACACTATTTTGAAGCCAAATGTGCCTTTTTTGATTCACAGGGATGCATCTTCTTAAGCATTTCTATTTTGGTTTTGTGTCTACTCTTCCATTACTCAGAAATGGGGATTTTATCAATACGATGTATTATCTGTCCATATCAATATCTGACAACTATTTGAAAATATCAGCAATTGTGAAGCACAGCAGTACTTCTCAGTTGGACTTCTGATCCAACCTGTCCTCCACAATCTGCTTGTTACATTTCAAGATAAATTTGGTCTTGATTTCACCCTGTAAAGAGTAGGTGATTTTGTTCCTCCTTCCATTAAGAAACTTTGCTCAGTGATACCATCACTGTTAAAAGCAACTCATCCTTCTATATTGAAACAAATTTTTCGTAGAGAAAAGCTTTCAGAAAAATGGTTGTTTTTTATGCCAATTTCAGTAGCTGATTCAGTGAACAGTCTGATGCTAGCACTATTCAGTTTTCCTCATAATGCAAAACTTTATCCTCCCACTAAAGAAATCCTCTTCAATAATTACATGAGTTTAAGTCTCTAGGATTTCACAGAAAGATGCCAATATAATTAAGCTGTCTTATGTGAACATATGCGTTTGGAGGAGGGTTGTGGGGAAAGGGGAAAAAAAAGAAAAAAAATCAGATCCCATCAGTTCAACTTGCATTGTAACCCTCAGGAAACCAACTCTATTCTTCAAGCCTACCATAAGCACAGCAGTGGGATTAGAGCACACAAAGCTATTTGGAGTTGGCTGCACACAAAAAAAGATGTTGCAGCTAAAACCACTGTATGGCTAAATCTACAGATGCTTCTTTTTTTCGCTGCTTTGTACTTCATGCTAACCATACAGTCATCATTTACCAAATTCAGTGAGTCAGTTTTTGAAGCAATGAGACACGGCTCAAAATAAGATCACAGTTTTAAAACTGCCTGATGAGCACAGTTTCCTAAGATCACAGAAGTGCTTCAAAACACTAACTTTTATGATGAAAATACTTAGTTTCCTTCCAAGTAAAGTACTTCGATCCATTTCTGCTCACCTGCACATTAATACAGACTTGCCAGAATTTCCACTGAGAATGAGCACTCATTCTAGTTGAAAATCTCTCTGAAATGAAAAACATAGCATTTCTGGTAGTCTTGAGCGGTTCACTTCAGAAGAGGGAGTAAATTTTTGGTGAATCTTTTCTTTCTTATTAGAAAAAAATACAATTACTGGAAGAAATTCTACAGTGAAACAAACCAGCTTTTTGAATCTTTAGATTGTTTTTGAAGTTCTGTAAGGGATGGGTGGAGGCAAGTTATATGCTAGAAAGCCATGGTGTGTCCACTGAAACATGACACTGTTCTCTTACAGAAGAGTTCTATAAAGCAACCAACAAATATGCATACTTAGTTATAAATCATAAGCATGATTTATGGATACCAAACCTTAACTAAAAAATGTCGTCAGGAGTTTCAAGTCCTATCTTAGTAAAGCATTTGAAAAAAGGGATAAATACAATTATAAAGGGAATGCTTTTTTTGAAGTACAGTGTCCTGGCTTTGGCTGGGTTAATTTTCTTTACAGTGGCTGGTATGGGCATGTGTTTTGGATTTGTGCTGAACACAGGGTTGATGATAAAGAGATGGTTTTGTTATTGCTGAGCAGGGCTTGCACAGGGCCAAGGCCTTTTCTGCTTTTTGTACAGCCATACTGGTGAGGAAGCTTGGGGTGCGAGGGAAGTTGAGAGGTCACAGCCAGGGCAGGTGACCCCAGCTGACCAAAGGGACATTCCAGCCCATGTGGCATCATGCTCAGTATATAAATTTGGGGGGAAAAGGGGGGACATTGTGAGTGATGGTGTTTGTCTTCCCAAGTCACTGTTGTGTGTGATGGGGCCCTGCTCTCCTGGAGATGGCTGAACACCTGTCTGCCATGGGAAGCGCTGAGTTAATTCCCTGTTTTGCTCTGCTTGTGTGAACAGCTTCTGCTTTCCCTATTAAACTGGCTTTATCTCAATATAACTCCCATGAGTTTTCTACCTTTTACGCTTCCAATTCTCCCCCCAGTCCACTGGTGGGGGAGTGAGCGAGCAGCTGCCTGGGGCTGGGCTGCTGGCTGGGGTTAAACCACAACACACAGTAATTCAAATGTTTCATTTATTTCCATTGTATGAATGCTATTTTTATTTCAATACACTTCCTGCCGCAGTACATTAACCCACAGCTCTAGTGATATACCAGCAGAACTCCACTCACATTGAGAGTAACACATTCCTCCCTACCTCACATCCCATCAAATAAATGGTCAGAGCTCCCTTAAGGTACGTCCACAGAAGAAAACAAAAGTATCAACCAGAGACCTAAAATTGAATTTCATAAAGACAGAAGGTAATGCTCAGTGCAGAGATTAAGTAAAAGTTGGAGAAATAGAAACAGTGATTAGAACTACGTGTGAAGGTAGTGCAAGTACACCCAGAAGGATTATCTTCCAGTTTTAAAAACTGCAATGAAAAGTTTATAAATAGGAAACTATTTAAAATACTACTAAGAAAATTATTTCTTAACGGAGTTATGTATCAGCACATCAGCTACTAGCATGTACTTAAAAAACTGTAAAAACACACCTTTATCATCATTGATATACAGGAATTTCTCTACAAATAGGCCAAAAAAATTAGACCTGCATTTCTGGGAAATGACTCAGCAGGTAACAAATTACTGTGCCTTTTTTGACTTGCTGGTAATATGTAGTGCTGTAACAATCTGGTGAGCAGCCTGAACAGATGCTGACTGATAATGAGAACAAGTGGCAGCGGGAAAGTGCTGTATTTCTAGGGTATTGATCCTTACAAATATTATTTTAAATCAACAACCAAACTGCCAGTAGAGAGGCTGTATTAGCACATTATTCCTGTGGCTAATGATCAAGTTAATCAGCAGAGGAGACAATGAGCAGAGAGAAGCCATTGTTGGATACAGAGAATTACCAGATACCTTGAAATACTTGTGCAGAATTAAACATGTTGGTAACAAGAATGGGAAGAAAACCCTTTAGTAAGAAACACCACTTTTATGCGTGACCTGGCAATATAAGTAACTTATTATCTAAATCACTATTCAAAGCAGAACATAAGTAAGCAGATAGTACTGTACTACTATATTTTGAAGTTAAAGTAATTTCACATGTAGTGGAAACTTAAAAATTACTCTTCTGCATTCTTAGATGCTTTGAGAATTTTTTAAGTCATTTTTGAACACTTCCATGCTGTCAGGTCAAAGGTTTATAACTGCCAAGCTGAGGAACTCAACAAAAATGCAGAGTTCCTACAAATGGCTTTAAAAACCTTGATTTGGGTAAGAAAAGAAAAACACAAAGATTCTCTTTGTTCTTTCTGGGTATTCTCAGACCTTCATTAGGACTTGGTGACCCTTTTAATCAAACTCGTTTGTCACACACTGCAAACAACTCAGTGTCTTCTTTTGAGGGCAGATCATCATGGCAAGTGTCCAAGAACTAACAGGTTAAGATCTACAAAACAAACTTCAGGTTCGAAGATTAAAACAATTATTTGTTTTCAACCAATACGCCCTCTACTATTCTGCATAAAACCCCCTTATAGGTAGAAGGAATTAATATAACTAATCCTCTTGTTAAACCTGTAATATAAATGCAGGGATGGGATGAAGATCACATTTTAAGTGGGGGTTTTTAGCTAATTTAACAAAAACTACTTTAAAGTCAAATAATTACTTGAAATAACCACTTTGTACACAACCAAACCAAGCAGTACAACAGTCTGTGCCACAGAAGATGTGCAATAGTGAGGTAGTAATCTCCACTGCAGATTCTTTAAGCAAATGGAAAAAAAAAAAGCTCATCACTAAGGAGCTTCCAGTATCAACAAGCTACAGCATTGGCCAGGGAACACATTATTAGGGTATGCAGTGTGGGATGCACTGGTTCCCTGATGAAGTCACCAGCCAAAGTAAAAAGAGGTATCTTAGCAGTACGGATGTCTCTTCAACATAGGGGTGCCCTTCTGTATCTTTTCACTTTATATATATATATATAAACATAACAAGAAAGTAAGGCACTGTCAGCCAGTAATGGAAGACTGGGAAAAATCCATGTGAAACAAGCCCCAAGTTCACCTTCCATTTAAGGAGAAAATATGCAGGTATATTCAGTGTCATTACACACATTTGTTTCCAATTGTTTTCCCATTACCTCAAAATCTCAGTGTTACTTCCTTTTTCTCCAAAATCAGGGGCCAAAGTTGATTTCTATATCCTTGATGTACACAAGTGTGCATACATTAATAAATCAAGAATACTACAGGGGTTCCTGTAAAATAGAAACTTTAGTCACTGGCTCTATCAAATTGCACAGCAACTGATTTCCCTCCCCATGTTCCTTCCTAAGGATGCATGCTGAAATGCATCAAAGATCTTCACAACAGAATGACTGATTCACTTACCAAGTCAAAACTGAAAATACAAACATAAAACCCAAGTATGTAAAAGATGGAGCAATGAATGGCAAATGTAGTCTCCTCCTCTACTACTTCCCAATTATGAGATTAAGTTCTTTATTCTGCTATATAAGGTGCTAGAATGCATGAGAATTAGAGCATTAATCATCCTACACATCATGCCATGTTCATTTTTAGGTTCAATTTTTAGCATTCCTGTACTACATTTTCATCACTACTTCTTATCTACTATGTCAGTGGCAGGAGATAAAAGAGGCATCAAAACACAGTGATATTTCAAGTAGTTATGGCTGTGTCAATGAAGAACTTGCAGCAAGAAGGAAAAACCCATTTGAAACCGGAGAACAGTATAAAACAAACCTTTCTCTGCCTTTTGCAAAAGGTTATTTTTGGGTTGGTGTAGTAAGGGACAGAGAATTTGCTACAGAAATTCAGGAGACTGAAGCACAAGTCCTGTGCACCACTAAAACCCTACTGAGCACATTCATGTGTGAAATCCCAATAATGCACAGAACTTGTGGTGGCCATCCAATTAATTTTGAAGGTTACACCACAGCAACAGCTCTTATCTGATACCACACAGCTCTAACAACCAGAGAGAAAAAAATAAATAGAATGCACTAACATCACCTAACAAATTTTTCCAAACAAAATGCTGTTTTCTGTGATTCCTTACAAACTGAAAACTTACACAGTTTCATAATTTGTATGGTCTTGGAGCTGGCTCCTCAGACCAACTATTTAACCAGTGCTGATGTGCTTTAACAACTGCTTTTTATTTACAGAAGTTAAGGCAGTTATGAACTGGAGGACAGCATTAATCCTAATGAGATCCCATCATCACTCTGCTCAAGATTTCTCAACTTAGTGCTTAGGAGTTCCCCTGTTGGGAATTCTGTTTACTTTGAGTTCTTGTTTCATGCTGCCATGACCTTCCTGAATGGCCACATCTGTGTAATGTGCTTCTCAGAGAAGGCTGGAATAAATGAATCAGTAGCATTACAGAAGTCTCCAGTCAAATAATTGGTACTGATCATAGTACTCACAAAAGGAGGAACAGTTTGGGTAGGATTAGGAGCACAACAAATAAGGAACCTGTGTTCTGCTTTGTACAATATTTTCCTCTCTTTTCTTGTCTTAAATTCAATGGGTTTTATGGTTTTGGTTTGTTTGCCTTCTTTTTTTAACTGCACTCCAACACTGATAAATCCAAGATAATTGAGGAGCTCCTATGAAACCAAGCTGTAGGGTCCAACTTTCAAGGTAACTGAAAGAAGAAACTCCTGAAATGCTACTGGTGGAACAAACTGGGCTAAAAGAGATGGATGAAACAAACATTGGTAAGAAGAGAATACAAAGGATGGAAACTAAAGCATCACCTCCCACCCTGCAGCCCTGACTCACATTACCAGTGGCAGCTGAGACCAACAGGCACCATTTATTTATTTGTATAGTCCCGGTGCTCTCCTGTCCCCAGCAGAAGTGTCCATATATCCTTTCTGTACATGAAACACCAGAGGTAGAACCAAGGCTGCAGATGCACACTGCCTGGCAGAGCAGGGGCAGCAGTACATGCAGCCACCCAAGATTGCTAAGGCCTAGATTTAGATTTTTTTTAACCCAGCTGTTTCTCAGTGAATGTCTAGACTACTCCTCACTAAAGCACCAATTTCACAATTTACTCCATACCGAGAACTTTACACCTCTACTTGAAGGAACTCAGCAGCCAGTTAATATTCAAAATGTTGGTGGGTGGGGTTTTTTTTCCCTTTTGGAGTGAGGAGGGAGGAGTTAAAAAAAGGCATTGATGGATAGGCAAATCTGGACACAAAAGCCTCACTTCCTTAGCAAGCAGACTAAATGCAGTACCCCCCTACGAGAGATCCCCTTGAAAACTAAACCAACAGACTAGGGAAAGGATTTACATAGTGAAAATTCTTGTATACTGACAAAGAACAGAAGCTTCAAAAGGAGTGCTTGTCAAGAGACCCAATTTCACAGTGCACAAGGAAGGCTAGGAAATCTTCACATGACAGGGCTGCTTTTCACATGTCTTTAAACGTGAAGCCAGTAGCTGCTAATTGGTAAGAATGGAGGAGATCCCACCCAACACCTGCTACAGCAATTCGGTTTAATAGCAGTCCTTCAGTAGCTTTGACAATTACTCCCACACTCCCCTGTGAGAGACTAATGGTTTGCTAAAAATAAAGCAGAGATTAGCATCTACAGCGAGGCGCCCGAGATAGCCGCTGTTTGACACAAGGCCATATTCATCAACCTTGTGTTGAGCTGATGTCCAGACTTCAAAGGATTTCATCCTGTATCCAGAGATGTGGCTGCCTGGCAAAAATGGCAGGATGCAATATTACTTTTTGTTCCTTTTATTATTTTTTACAGCCTGCATCTTAGCACACAGTAATAATGTTTGTACTTATGCAGTGGGGAATAATCAATACCAACCCCAATTTGTGTACAGCAGCTGCTAAAAGCTTAAGTTGCCAAGAAACCTAAGATGACAAAGCAAAACCCCCCCCCCCCCACAGCTGTACCAGCAATTAGTTAATTTTCACTAGCATGTGTATCTTTAGCAAGCAAACCAAGACTTACCAAGTCACACTGGCAGGGAAGGATGGGAAAAAGAGCAGAATATATCTTTTTAAATTTTTCTGAATATGATCTATAATACGGTTGTCAAAACCATCAATCAATAGCTTGTATGTAGGATGCAAGTAACAAAGACCCTATCATTCTTCCTGAAGAATTGCTCTTATCTGTTTTAAAATACAGGAACTATCAGACCACAAAGGCAGCCAATATATAAGAGAAAGCATTTTTTAAAACCACATAGTTATTTAGTTTTGTAAGAAAATGTCTAACTCTACAACAAAAAAAATTATACAGATTAAGTTTTGTCTTACTAAGAAAACAATCTAAATTTACAGTGAGAAAAATTTAATCTTGTGTCAAACACAGAAGGAAAAAAAGGGCTCCATGTGATAAGATGCTGTACGCAAAAAAAATGCCCCACAAACAACCTTGACCTTGTTTCATGGAAACAAGCCAAATTAATTCCATCCTTCAAATCTACACAGAAGAAACACTTTACATTAATTACAGTTGCTCTCAAAAGAAAGTAGCCTTCATTTGAAATGATTGCTATCTTACCTGGTCAAGTGGGTTAGATTAAGAAAAGACATCAAGAACTACAGGTCTGCATTTCTCCCTCAAAAGTAAGAAGGAAATTTCTGTCTGCCGATTAGGATAAAAACAGCCAAAACTCCATTTATTTTTCAGTTGTGTGAAAAACTTATATTTTAAAAAGAAAAGAAGGCATCATGGATGAGACCACTTGCAACAAGTACATCTTCTGTACAAGCAGGATACCACCAGATTGCAGGTGGAGGTGTCAGAAGGTGAGAGGAGACAGAACACCTTAAGAATATACAGCCAACTCCATACAAAGAACAATGTTCATGGCTAAGAGGCAAGAGAACTGCAGCCCAAAAGTTCCTTCCCTTCAGCCTTGAAATGTAATGACCAACATCTTGAATTAACAATCATTACTTAGGAACAATATCCACCACTTTCAAGTCACTTTTTCTCTACTGCCTTTTATTTGGTCTCATAGTTACCAAATATTTGTAACTATCTCCAATGTAAATATTTATTACATAGAAAACAGTTCAAAAATCACCAGAAGCACGATAATTAAAATTCAGTATTAATGCATATAATGAGGGGATCTTTCACTCCGTGCAAGCTTCAGCTGGAAGATAAAGACATCACATGGTATGGATGTAGAGTTTTCAAAAAAGGATGTAAAGGTTTCAATTCTCCAGAAACCATTAGGTTATTTGTTTATGCCTCATCATTTCCACTTAGGCAAGAGCCACCAAATATACTGCAGGAGTATGATACTAATGCTTCTTGGCAGTGAGCTTTTCATTGATCTCTTCAGCCTCCATTAAGACATCACAAGGAAGCTGCAGTTGAAACTGTAGAGCACAAATTGCACACAATTCTTGTGTAAATCAGGCAGTAAACTGAAGCAGTAAAATAATCAAGTTTCAAGGCTAGCTTTTACATTTCATGATTTTCCTCTTGAAATACCTTCCACTGACAGAGATAAAATAAAGAAGCCACCAGGACATCAGAAAACAATTAGTTAAATGGTCTGCAAGGCAAACGTGCATCTCTTTAAAAAGGACCTGTACCCACTAATTCCTATTAGGGAAAATTACATTTTCCCAGGGAGAAAGAAATAACTAAGACCAAATTGGCAAATGTCACTGTTACCACAGAAATTTCTCTTCAGAACTGTGTGAAGAAAAATATCACCAGCTTGTTCACAATGAAGGCCTCCCACATGATTATGTAGCACATGTGAAAAATAATTTGTTAATTCTAAAGCTTGTATTGATGCAGATAATCTGCCTTTGTCTCAAAAATACTGATGATATGTGCGAAGAAATTCCCTTTATTGTATTTTACTATAATTCAAAAAGCGTTCCCAATTCCCGTTTTACACAGAAAAGCAAATGGCTACTAAATATACCAGTTTATATGCAATATCACATTTTCTTTTAATCAAATGGGACTCATTTTAGTATTTGACACAGTGGAAGACATGTTTTTATTTCAAACTCGACTGCAATACTGCAGAGTGACACAGAGAAGCTTTTGACACAGGTACTGCATGGGCCAATCAAGGCTGAGGCACAGCTGGGTCTGCTTTTCACAAACCAGGATGGCCTGGCTGGGGGTGGCCATGGCAGCCTTGGCTACAGCGACCAGAAAGAAAGGTGTTCAAGAACCTGAGGGAGATGACAAAGAAGAGTAGCACAGCACACAGATCTGGACTTCGGGAGAGGTGCTATGAGAAACAGAGACACCTTTGGCTAAACAGTAAGTCCTGACTGAGTCCAGGGCAAAATAAAACTCTGTACAGGAGGCAGAAGCAGGCAGACACTCACAAGGAAGAATTTGGAATCATCATCCAGGCACAAAGGAAGTGTCAAGAAATTCATACACCACCACTACATGGAACCATCAGCAATTTAAGACATCTAAATAACTTGAGATGAAACAGAATCACTTTAGTAAGTGGAATAAGAAATAAACCAAAATGGTGACAGATCCAAAAGAATTTAAGAGCAACTTTGAATGTTATTGATTCTTATGGCTAGAAATTCCTCCAGATTTTTTTTTTTTTCCATAATTTCTTCTGTTCATAAAAACTATGGTGGAAACACAACAAGAAACTTCCTACACTGGAGATTCTCAATCTCAAACCACTGAATTATCTTCCCTTATTTCCCTCTACCACCCAGATTTCAAGGGTATTCCACACAGCTCCACATCGTGCCCCAGCTATTCCTCTAACAGACCCTGATGATACTGGTACAAAGGCACAACATAATCCACTTCAGAAACAGCAGATCAAAAAGTGTTACACATCACAGAATATGGCTCAAAGAAACATATTTCCCCCTTCCCAAAGTGATTATCCAGTCATTAAAGCCATGGGTGCGCCTTATTTCAGGCAAAGATCAAACACCCTAAAACTTTATATTACTGCCCATTTGCTTAAAATACTAAAAATTTAAATCCCTGAATGAAAAAAGAATATCCACATTGCTGCTTAACCTCTAAGTGACTGTAACTGACCTACAAAGGGAAAACCTACATTTGTACTTTTACAATCAATCAAACTTGCTACGAGGAAAAGCCTCAAGTTCATAAAAGACTAGCATAGTAATGCAGAGAGAAGGTGACATTGTGGCTGGTTAGATGCAAATTGTTGGCAGTTGGCTGGAAATCCTACATACATTTCTCTGCTTTAAAAAAGAAAAACAAAACCCAAACAAAAACAGAAAAGACAGACAAAATGGTTGCAATTACACTGGCAATATGGCATAACTAAGTTTTCAGAGTGAGCTGGCAGCAATGAAAAACTTTATGTACAGCAGATTAATTTTAATTTTTGAAGTTGAAAATTACATGACTCAGCCTGTACTCATCATCTCTATGAAGACATCGTTCTGCTACTGAAATGTCAGCTCCTCAGCTTCAGCACACAGCAGAAATTGAAGCACAACGTTTGCTTTCTTTTTTAACTTAGCATTTTGGCTCGGATTCTCAATAGCTCTGTCCTTTCTGGTGTGCCCACCAGAAAGCCACCCAGCCAAGAACAGATGTATTTGCCACCGTCACATGCCGCTGTGCTCAGCTTCAGTGGATTGCTCCCAGTGCTGCGCGGGGCTGTACGCGGCTGTGCTCCCTCACCCTCACAGGGCAGTGTCACAGAGTTCAGCCTCTAAACTAACACCAGGGCTGCTCATCAGCAACAATATGCTCGCTCTCCTTAAGGGCAATTATAGGCAGTTTCTATCCTAACACACTAAAAAAAGCAGACAGTATGCACGGGAAACCAGAATAACCTAGAGTCCATTTCACCCCCAGTTTTTGGGTAGGTATTTCAGACCAGCAATTTTCAGTACTGGCTGGAAAGCAATCAGGTAAGTATTCAAGTTGCAACTGAGGTACGTATTCAAGCTGCAATTTATCACAATGCTATTTTTGTGTAAGCCTTAGCAACATCTTGGATGGTTTAAGACTGACTTTTTTTAAAGACTGACAAAAGACATGATATTTTCTATGTCCTCCTTTAGCATCAATCCAGATTTGTGCATTTACAAACACTACGTCACAAGTTAGCTTCAAAGTAGTAAAAACAAGATGCCATTACCAAATATTACACCATGTTTATCAGTTTAATATTTTAGTTTCAGAACAAAAGCCATTAACAGAATTACCATATTGCTCCTGAGGTTTTACTCTACATGTAATACACTTCAAACATAAGTAGCGAAAGCAAAAACCCAAAAACAAACCCAGCCCCCAGCATGCATTTAACAATTACCCTGTGTTGTTATGGAAACTAAATATCTATGAAGAAGCAAGAACAAAAAGGTGGGGAGGAAATCCCACAGCAAATCCTCCTTTAAGTTCTGGAGGTATTTCTTTTTTTCTCCATTGCAGATTCCAATGAATGTGGTGCAGTACTGCTCAAAGCAGCACATCCTTCTCTCTCTCTCCCTTCCCTTGCCCCTCCTCCCCAAAATGTAGGTAAACATTTTCAAATGTTATTGGAGATCCTGAAGCAGGAAGCTGAAGAAAAATTGGATTCTTCTATAAGGAGGATGGTTGCCCAAATCTACTGTTTATGAGACCATTCAATTCCCAAATCTGTCTTTAAAGAGGACAGATTTGCTTACTCTCCCAAGCAAACTCCTTGTGAAATTTCTCTGGAATCCACAGCCGGAAAAAATGTCAAACCCCTGGAACAGGTAAAAGAGGACAAAACTATTCTCTAGCAGGAGTCTACAGAAAAGAAAGAGGGACAAGCCAAGACCTCTCTTTCCACCTTCTGAGTCCCTGCTCTAAAAAGTTTTGCTAAAGATATCCCAATTTAACTGACATCCATGAAAACAAAAAACTTAATTAACACAATACAAATCAAGAGTCTGTTCTGCAATATTTGAGATAAAGTGTCAAGGAATTTATTTGACTGTATCTATATTTATCAATTCACCAATGGGGACAGGAATTTATGGTTTTATGTGACAACCATAGACTTTCAGCCAATAAATAATACTTGGGGAAGCAGGGGTGGTGGACCTCCTCTGGAAGTAGATGTATTCTGGTTTCATTTCAGTATCTCTTAATCAAGTATCAGAAAAACTTTCACTAGAGAATTATTAGTAAATACATCTGCATGACTACATATGACAGAAGTTCCTCATTTTTTCTGCATAAGGGAGATCAGGTTAACAGTATGAACAATAGTAGGAAAGAGAATACAGAGATTGTATCTGCTGATATACATGTCAACTTTCGAGAGACCCTCCATGTAAATGAGAATTAATTTTTGAGGCATATTAAGATCACTTTTCTGGAAAAATCTGCCTAAGTGAAAGAAAGGTCCCATCCCTAACAGCATCTTCCAAATGATAAGTTCCTACATGATGTTTTAAGCACTTACAGTCTACATTCAAAGAACAGTACATACCCTTTTTTTTCCAGATTTACACATTAAAAAATGAAAGTATGTGATTAGTAAATCACTTGGTGCTAAGTTTTTTAACTGCTTAGCCTACTGCCTGGCATGTGCTTTGCAAACTTGCAATAAAATTCATCATTGAAGGGGTGGGGGGGGGGTGGGAAGACATTTCCAGTGTGTATCATCTTCCAGCCCACCCAGGATTTTCAAAAGGTTACAAGATATCTGCAGCTCAGGCAATTCAGGCTGCCCCATCACTTTAGGTACAGCTTCAGCCAACTTCTTCCAAAACACATTAGCATAATGTTGCACACTGTAGACAAAAAAAACATATTTAAATAATAAAAAAGGAAAGACAGCATCTGTAATTGTGACCCTTCAAGACACTTCAGCAAGTGTAGCTCAGACAGAAAAATGCTAATAACAAATCCAACCTTGAAACATGACAGTAAGAGACAACTATTAATAGAAGGCTAATCTACAGTCTTGCTTTATATAATACAGAAAATTGCAGTAAAAATCAAAGTTCACTAACATCAACATTTGATGAGGTGGTTCTCAACTGTACTTGAGAGCTCTATCTCAGCGCACAAAAAATTCTCAGAATTTTTAAAGCATTTTGTCTCTAGAAGAGTTTATTCTTCAGGCCTTTGAAAGCAGGACTTAACAACGTGACATGACCAAAGAGAATTTGCTTTTTTTCCTGATGAAACCACTATAGTAGTTTTCCTTCCTGTCTTCTTGGAGCCCACAGTGCAAACAAACCCAGTGTCATTGTGGCAAAACAACACACAACCCTAATCCTAAGCAAAATGCACAAATACTGGGAGCCACTTGGCAAAACTCTGAGATTGCAAATAGTGAATGTAAATTGTGAGCCTATGATCCTAATTATCTTTCAAGGAGATACTTAGGAAAAGGCTAATGACTCCGGTATGACTAAGAGCAGAGGTACTGAAAGAAAGGTTTATTATTACATTTCTAAATATATTTCAAATTTTCAATCTTTTGGCCAAGATGCCATGTTATTGGATCCAGAGCCCAAGAACAGAAGGCATCAGACATTCTCCACCTCTGAGGCTTACAAGATTACAAACACTGTCTCAGCTGTTAAGCCAGACAATCTTTAGCCATTGACATATATCTATTTATAACATTTATCTCAAATTTTATTAAAAACTATTAATTAGGCAGAGTTCTGGATACCCTTCTAGATCTGCCAGATAGTACCTTCTATACCTTTTAAAATCTAGCATTCTGAGGGGTTCTTTGGTAGCACAGCTACAAATAAGTGAAGGATGGAAGGAAGCTAGCGTTTAACTTGACACCAGTTTGGTGGTCCAAGCAATTATACACTCAAAAAATCACATACGGTAAATTAAGTGAAGCTAACAAGTCATTAAGTACGTCAGTCATTCTACAAAACTGCTACTCAGTAACTTAAACATTCTTTTAAATTACTACCAGTGACCCAATATTCCCAAAGGCATCACCTTACAAAGCAGGTATTTTCAAAGAACTAAGGTGGTTCTCAAAGCTCTCAGAAATCAGTGTACCAAGAAATGATGCCAAGCAACAAAACAGTTTCTACTCATCACTGAATCATGGAAGACACCATCCTGGCTGTCCACTTACAGACAACATGTTCCAGATTACACACAAATATCTTATTACCATCCCTATCACTTGGAAAGAGATTGACTTCTTCATTTAATCACATTTCAAATATGAGCTCTTTACTCTGACCACTTAACTGTTTTTTCTTTAGGGAAACATTTACAGTAAACACAAAAAGTGGTGGAACAGGTTCATCATCATTACTTTTACTACTATTTCTTAACACAAACAACCATTGGCAAAAAAAGGTTAAGCTCTGAACTGGCCCATGCAACTTCTCCCAAACCACTGGAGCTGGATTATCCACTGCTATCCTCAGTGAAACTTACTTTATGCTTTCACTCTATTAAGTGATCAAGAAACCAAGACACCTCTAAGAAGATCATTAAATGATTAACAGAATACGCCACTCAAGGGTATAAACAGACCTTTGTTAAGGAAAAATACTATTTAGTAGAAATCCTAAGGATTTCTGTATCGGATTAAGAGAGACATTTCAGCAACAATTCCCAGGTTAACCCTTGAATTTTCTTAATTTGCAAGAATACCTTCATACAAATGTGAAGAGAACTGTCTATAGCCTATAAACAAAGCTGGGAAAAGTCATTAAGTTCACCCACACTTGTTAGCCAAATACTCGCACTGAATTTGCTGAATAAAAATCAGCAAAAACTATTTTGTTCTTCTGTTAAAAATGCAAAAGCTGGAACAACTCATCGATTTTTATTGACTCTAGAGGTTTCCCTAGTGATCAGAAAAAAAATCCCAGCATGTTATTTTAATTCACACATATTAAACAGCCTGGCAGAATTACTTTGCTGGCAGAATAGATCAGGAGGGTCTTCTGCAAGACAAGCCAAATATTTGAAATGGAGACTGAAATGTCTGCTAAATGACAAAACAGATTTCCTGTGGCAGACACATCTTATTTAGGCATGTCATTTAATTTCTATTCATGAAATAGTGGAAGGGTTATTACCTATGATGATCACAGAGAGATATGCTTCCAAGAAGTTTAACGTCTCACAAGCTTTAAGGCGATTAAACAGCAGATTTTTCTAAACCTGTATTAATAAAGCAATAGTTGCATAAGTGGCTTGTCTACACCAGGGCAGAAATGTAGGATTCAAGTATGCTTACAGAATATCAAAGAGATGAGAGAAATCCTTGGGAGATAGAAAGAAGGTGGAAATTCCTGTGATTCATTTGAAGCAAAGGACATTTCTTCAAACCTCAAAAGAAGAATCACTGAGCCCCCATAAACTCAAAGTCATCCCCCTGAATTAAGACCAGTTTCATTAATCCAGCAGTTCTAAAGCAAGGCTGTCAGATTGACTCAAAAGGAACCAGAGTTAGCTGGATGTTTCAGTCAGCACTGTGCAACCACACTCTCATCCTGTGAGGCATCAGAGAGATTGTGACAGCTCCTCCTATACAAAAATAAAGTCCTGAGGAAAGGAGGTGACAGGGCAAACACCTCTCATCAGCCTGGAGGGTGAGGGCAGCTACAGTGGTTCCCATGATATTTCTGAGATTCTTATCTACTGAAATATCAGATCAAAATCAGAAACTTCAGCAAACCACCAACTCAAAGGATGCTGAAGAATGAGAGGGACAAAAAAGGGCTGATTTGAGACATATAAAAATACTCATAATAGGTCTCTTCCTAACACATCAAGAGTAGTAACAACCCTGTTTAGAAAACTCAAGTTGTGACTCTGACCTGCACCCTTGTGCTCATTGCAAAGACCTGTCAACTCAGATCATACTGAATTCCTGCATCACATTGGTAGATTTGGGAATATTTTCTTCAGATACAGTCTTGGACAGGAATAAGCAGATTCACTGAGAGTGGAAGGAAATCACAGCCGACACCAGCCAAGTGAACTGTTAAGAAACCCATAAAAAAATTCAGAATTCCCCACAAAAAAAGTCTTGAGTAATAAAGTTAGAGCATGTGAAATGTCTGAGCTTTGTCTCCTGACATTTCTGGTATAGACATTTCTATTTATTCTGGTGGGTTTTTTCCCCAGATGTTAAATGATGTGCAAGGACACCCAGGAAAGAAAAACGCTATATACCAAAGCTGCATTTTCAAGCTTTGAGCAGTTCACCAAATGCAGCCACATGCATCAGGGGCATGCAGTTGTATGTTTATGCAGCCCACAGCTCTGTTAATCATGGCAGCAGCACCAAGTGACCATGCTAAGGGTAACTGCACACTCTAGGAGAAGAATCACCAGTGGCTGAAGTCTTCTTTCTTCCCCCTCCTCTGTCCTGACAGTGCACTCTTAACATGCCTTAGGTATCTAAAGTCCAAGTGCAGGTCCATCTACCCATGTCAGGCCACCTCTTTTTAGATGGATACAGAACTCCAGGTTCCAAAGAGGACCACAAAAGGTCATTTGTGCCAAGTACAAAACACAGTTTGAAGATCAAATTACTGTCCAAGGATTCTGAAACCTCTCTACCAATAAGCAGTTACACAGACAAAACTACAGTACTGTTAATGTAAAAAAATAACAGAATCCATATTTTCAGAACAGTGATGATGTTTAGCACATGAAGGGAGGAATAGAAATTGCTTTTAAATCCATCAACACAAATGTTTCTTTTAACTGATGCCAAATTATTAACAGTTTACATCAAGAATTAATTATAAAAAAGAATCTGAGCACAAAACAAACATGATATGACTGACACTTGAAATATAATACAGCATACCATTCACTAGTTTGCTGATTTTTCAAAACACGCATAGACACAAGCACTGCACAGTACAATCCTCTTCAGAAAAGTTGTCACAGATCAGCTCAGACAGCTGATGTTCCAAGTGGGCAGCTGAATCCATTCAAACAGTGAGCAAATATCAGGGTACGTAACTCTACACCGTGCAAAAGTCCTGAGCAGCAGCAGGAGATAGAGCACAAAATGCAGAGAAAAAAGCAGTGTTTCAAAGAGAAATGCAGAAAGCCATGGTCAAGGGCACACAAGATTGATGCTGTAACACACAAAGCACAGGGCAGAAGTGCACCCAAAGCAGAAGACTTAACCAGGGATACTTCCTCTGTTTTAATTGCCAGAGCTATCCAACAGCAGAAGATGATAAATGAGCTGGGTGCTATTTATTTAGCACATAGAGCATTACTTCGTGCCAATGTGACATAATTCACTTGTCTCTAGCTACCTTCCAAGACTTTTCCATGCAACATGAGCTACACTAAAACAATCCATATGCATCAGAAAACAGAGTGTCCATAGGAAACTGAGACACATTCAAGTTAACTGTGAAGTTCCATGAGTGACTAGTACAGCAGAAGAGAAATAGGGGTAAATACATTACAGTTATTTTCAGCATCTGCATCTCAAAACCATGAAATCAAGAGTTAACTGTGAAGCAACCAAAATTCAAATACACTCTTCTCATTAAAACTAAGATTCCTCCAGTTGAAAGTCCAAGCTGTGAAATGCTGGCATGCCCATCTAGCTTTGTGAACTGCCAAACATACCAATACTTTAAGCAAAGATTTTATGGATAGCTCATCATGAACAGTCTTCTGAAGACTACATCGTCAGCATTAAAAGCTGGGATATCAACACCATCTAACCTGAAGACCACCAAAAACTTGTACTACAGAACCTCATTTTAGTTGACTATAATTTCTAGTCTGAGCAGACATGCTTATAAATTCTTTTTCATTAAAGGAACATGTCACAGTAATAGCAGTTAAAAAAATATTCTCTATACATGGTTCTTGTCACATCCCATTTTCCTGCACACCAGATATTGACATTTATTGCAACTCCTGGGAAAAGACGAGGCAGGTGACAAATCTAATAATTGTAGATGTCAATTTGAGAACCTTCAGAAAAAAAGCTATTTATGTTATAACTATCAGAGACATAATATCTACAGTTACGTTTCTGCACAGATATATCGATGTAGGCATATCCTTGTAGCTGTTAGATCAATTACCTACATGCAGGAAGATATCCTACATAACTCACTGGACGACTAGAACATTTTCCACCAGGAAAGGGAGGGAGGCCTTAAACATCACCATCCAGCAACCATTCTACAACAATTTCAGTACAGTACAGTATTGGCAAAGACTCCAATGAAAGCAATGAATAATGTATTATGAAAAGGGGAAAAGGTGGCAGATTTTACCATATATAAAATCTAATGTACAAAGCCAATTAAAGAACCTCTCTAATAAATACATACATAAAACTACTGTAAAATTACTGTAAATATTTAAGTAAAGAGAGAATCCCCCAAATCTGGGAAGCATCTTTAAAATTCAGCCCTCTACAGAAATGTTGTTTCAAGGAGAAGGGTCTGAGAAATAAATCCATGTAATTAACTAGAAAACTTAGTAATTTCATTCATAGGCACCTTCATTTTGGCAGTATGTCAGGATAATACTTGTGTATAAAAAGATCAAGTAAAAGTTCTCGCACGGATCATAATTTTTATTATGCCATTTAAATTGGAACAAGCAACTGTCACTTCTCATTCTTCCACTAAATTTTAATGTGCATAATAACTGCATGAAAAGACCAAGTTAGAACACCAGTACTGCTGCACTGAATTTCCTTGCAAAAAAACTGCCTATGCAATATTATCATTAAAGCCATCATTTTGTTTATTACTAAAGCATATGTCTTCAGGAATTAAAGTATTTACTGCACTGCTCCTCACAACCACCAATGAGAACAACAGTAACAGAGAATCAGGATACCAATTTTATTGTGCCTTTTTTTTAAAAGACATCATGTATTAAAATAATTGTGCATTGGATATAAATAAAAAAGTGAAATGATATTTCACAAGAGAACTTCAATGTCAATGAGAAGCATTAATTATTTTAAATGAAAGCAAAAAAATTATTTTGCAGAAAAGTTTGTCAAATGCTCTAAGCTCCACAGGGAAACTGCATATACAAAACTCTGAACATAATGACAACTTTTGTAGGGTTTTTACAGAATACAGAGGAACCAT
Organism: Rhipidura dahli; assembly: GCA_013399225.1. NCBI lineage: Eukaryota > Metazoa > Chordata > Aves > Passeriformes > Rhipiduridae > Rhipidura > Rhipidura dahli. The sequence continues at coordinate 1,895,413 of VXAC01002937.1, read as the reverse complement.
ATTAATAAAAGGATTATCCTATGTGCCAGAGAAATTCATTAGTAGATAAAAAAAAATCTTTTTGACTAGTGCTACTGGTTGTAGTCTAATGTTGCCGTCCAATTAAAAAAAAATGGACTCAGATCAAAGAATTTCTAAAGCAGAAAAATCCACAAAACATCAAATTCTTTTTTTAGTTCAAGATGCCTAAAATACACCAAAATCCACCTTCCCTGTTACCATAAATACTTTCCAAGCTATTTGGGTGTGAAGCATAAGGGAAGCAGCAGCTGGAGGCTGGGAGACAGCTGTGCATCTGGTGGAATTGATTTCCCTAACACCGTGACATAACACGTGCCATCCATTACAGAGATTATTCACTTGACAGAAGTAATGCAATTTGTTTGCTAGAATCTACTGTTTCAAATGCTGAAAACCCCCACTTATGAGGCATGAGGTATCTTCAATGGGGGGAAGAGAAAAACCTCAAACCTGAACTATGCTCTCCAGCAGCTTCTTTAAGCTGCACGAAAAAGTTCTGCAAACACACTTTCACCAGTGCAACCTGCAAGGCTAATAGTGAGTAATCATAACAGCAGCATACCACTGGGCTAAAAGCAGAGAATGAAAATGCCATTTCCCCACAGAGAAACAACTCATGCATTTTTTTTAAACTTCATGAAACACAGATACAGATCTTAACACTTCTTTACAGGTAAAGAAAGGAACAGATGTAGATCAAGGAATATATTTTCTCCACTGTTTAGTCATATTAGCAGCTGAGAGACACCATATCAAATGAAGGTCTGATGGAAAAAAAAAATATATGGGTGCATGCTAAATAGCCAAGGGATAGTTTTCAGGGATTTTTATTCAACATTTTATTAAAATGTTTATTTTGAAGACTTAAGGAAGAAATAGTTAGTTCCCTAATTTTGTTGTAAAGATGAGAACTAATGAGAGTGACATGCGACATGCCTCTGGTACATCACAATGCAGTTAAAATAGCTCTTTGCAGGTTAAACAGCTGTAAAAAGTTGTAAGCATCTGATTAACTTAATGGGAAAGAGACTCCTGGAATGAGTGCACAGATACTACAAGGTTCTGAGACCCATCAATATGCCTCAGTCTTGACCTGCATATAGTCACCTTCTGGATTTGGCATCACTGATCAACTTAATTCTGCAAACTGCCAAAGGTCTGTACTACTAGAACACTCATTTCCTTCTTAGAACCATCCCATTAAGAAATTAGTAAACAGCTTTCAGCTGCAGTAATTTTTCTCCCTTTAGATGAGTGACAACATTACTAAGAAAATTTTCATAGCCAGACCTCTTAAAAAACACATTAAAGTTAGTTTTAAAGTTTCATAAAATGTTTACAAAGATTCTTGATAAAAGCTTAAAATGCATTTTCATTTAGCCATTAAAAAAAGCAAATAGTATTTATTATACATTAAGCACTACTATGCCCTGAGGTTTCTGCTTAGAGCTCTCACATGTAAATGCAACTGATAAAATGACTATGACTTGTTAGCTAAGGCAGAAGCATTGGATAGGGAAATGTTTCATCCTCCCTGGGATGCAACACAGTATCATGCGTCTGCTGTTTCTACTTATGGATAATTGGTTCCAGGGAGGATGATGTTTAATTAGCAGCAAAGACATCCACTCATTTTACAAACTGAATAATGCAAACAGCACAGGTAACCTTATACATGGAACACCATTAAAGGTGGTTTCTTCACTGTACAGTAATACAAGTCTCAAGGAAAAAAGTAGATGTAGATGCTGTTCCCCCACAGTCAGGGTCAAATTCAAGACCATAAAGAGATTGTGTTTTATTACTTAACAATGTTATTTCACTGGCATTTTTTATAACATTGACACACACCACTGCCTTTCCTTGAATACCTAAAACTACCTCAAAGGAGGCTGTAGCGAAGTGGGGGCTGGTCTCTTTTCCACAGTAACAAGCAACAGGACAAGAGGAAGTGGCTCCAGGTTGCACCAGCTGCTTCGACAGGCTGTTAGGAAAAGTTTCTTCCCCAAAAGGGCTGACAAGCACTGGAACAGGCTGCCCAGGGAAGTGGTGGAGTCACCATCCATGGAGGTATTTAAAAGACGTGTAGATGAGGCATTTGGGGACATGGCTTACTGATGGACTTGGGAGAACGAGGTTAAGAGTAGGACCCAATTATCTTAGCAGTCTTTTCTGACTTAAGCAATTCTGTGAATCTATATCCACTGGCAGCATGGCAGAGAAGAAGACAACGTTGGAGGTGAGAAGTCATCAGCCACAGCGTGACTCTGAAACGCTCCTGGATGGCAAACACAAGTCCCCACATAAAGTATAAAACATTATTAGGTGGAAAGCATGCTGCCTTTCCTCTGCTCTCAGACGAAAACAGGAGATGAAAGCTTGTGCAGAGGCACACAGCTTTATACAAAAGACATAAGGGAAAAGCATTAGGCCTGTACTGTCACAGCCACTGTGCACGTTAAGCACACCACTGACAGAGAGGCCTCCTTTGTACCCCGTTCTGTGGGGGAGTGCATATAGAACCAACCACCTTCCTAACTTAGGAGATTAAACACTTCCTTGGGAGTGCCATGCAGCTCTGACACCAGAGGGCAGGTGAGTCTGCCTGCAAACACACACACACAGGAGACAGCACCTCAGAGGGCACAGGCCCATTTTGGGGCTGCTGATGTGTTACCATGCAAGTAGCAACCATTATTCAGAGTACCAAATTTCATTCAGCCATATGATGCTTATGTGCAGGCAAGAACAGAGACCTCTTTCACATCAGAGAAAAAAAGTGAGAAAATTTGCTTGACACACACCCTTTGAGGGGGTGCATTTTGCTGTAGCTAGAATTCTACTATTTTGATTACTAAACCTACCACAGACACTAGATCTTCTGACTTTACAATAAAATACACACCACAATTAAGATCTTCCCTTAGACAACATGCATGCAATTTTAGATTCCCTATGCAGTATCCTCAAGGATAAAATTATTAAAGAACTACATGTAGGAAGGGCTGTCTGCATAAGGTTTAACAAATTAAATGTTCACAGCAGCAGACCATGCCTTTAATGAACCTTGGTGTCAGTTTTGTATGAGAGATAACTGAAGAGACAGAATTCATGTCATCTGTATAAAAAATTGTTCATCATTCCTTAAAATAAAACTGATTCTCAGAAAAGCAGAATTTTCTTCCAGAAAACTTTTAAATAAAACTGATTCTCAGAAAAGCAGAATTTTCTTTCAGGAAAGTTTTATATATAAAAGTGGACATTAACCAACTGCAATCATGCCTAAATCAAAATTATTTAGACGTGTTTCATTATGTATGCAAGGAAAAAACAAAAATGTAACACATACATATTGATTTAGCTGGCCACAAGCATTTTGCTCAGTTTTCAGTACTGAAGAGCAGCTAATAAATCTCTCCTAACAGATGATAATTTTATTTTCATTTTGAAATTCCTCTCAGCTTTGAGGTTTCACTGCAAAAATATCTTCACTTTTCCCTCTACAGTAAAGTTGGGAAAGTATGTCTGATAACTTTAAGTGCTCACTGAAGCACTCTGCACTCAGAAGCCAACAGAAAAGAACCCCTATATTCTTCTCATCAGTTGACCCCCATGTAATTCACCCCTCACACTTTCACTTTTCTACACATATAAAGCCAAAGTCATTGAATGCTCTGGGATGGAAGGAACCTTAAAGATGGCCTAGTCCAACTCCACTGTCATGGGTAGAGACACCTTCCACAAGATCAGCTTGCTCAAAGCCCCATCCAGCCTGGCCTTGAACACTTCCTAGAATGGAACACCCACAAAGTCTCTGGGCAACCTGTTCCAGCCCCTCACAGTACAGAATCTCCTCCTAATGCATAATATAAACCCAGCCTCTATGTCTGAAGACATCACATTCATGAGAATCAACTTAATTGCTCCTCTACGCCAGGTAATGTAAACTTTAGTAATGTTTGTTACTATAACCCAAAACTTTTGCATTTTCAGTCTATTTTTGAAGTTACTCAAGCTTTTTTCTATTATCTCGATCTCAAGCATATGTTATTCAAGCAAAGACAGAACTCAAATCACCAGAGCAGTTCCACATGCCTCCTCCTTTAAGAAAACAGCATGTTTAACTGAAAACCACAACTGGTGATAGCTTGTAAAGACATCTGGTTTTCTGCATCAATAAAAATCTCTAAACAGTCTCATACTCTTCAAAAACTTCTGCAATTCATTGTGTTCTGAGACTTCTCAAGAACAACAGTATTTTCAAATTTATTACAAATATTTTCATCAACACAAAGTTTTCAGCTCGCTTGTTTACATCAATGTTCAAATATCTTCACTGATGACAGGATGAAATTAAGGTTTGACATGTTACTAAGCAAATGTAGGTGACTCCTTCCTAGAATATTCAACAAAACAAAGCCTACTGTCTTAAAAGTAAAAATCAGCATGAAACCATCATAATGGGATATTACTACAAAAAACCTTTTAGAAAGGAGATGTTAAACACATAAAAAGGGAGGACTCTTCTACCAATAAATTTAAGACATTTGCATAATTTGCATTTTGGGGTGGGGTTTTTTTGGTTTTTTCTAGTGAAATTCTAAAAAATTCATACTTTGTTGATGGGGTTTTCTTAATTAAATAAGATGTTCCATGTATCTTTAAAAGTCCCATTATTGCCTGCTTGTAAAGAAAATTCTCACTGACCTATGGAATACAGAACAAGAACTATCACAGCTGGGGATCCAACAATGCTAGGGGTTTCTGGCTTCCCTAAACAAACAGGTCTGAGCTAGACTGGTTTCCAATAGACAGAGTTCACTGTTGATTTATTTACCATTAGTTATCACAGAGTTGGAGCCAATGTTTTTTACCTATATTCATTAAATTTATTCCTCCCCCAATATTACCTAGAGCCTGAACTACAGTCTTCCCAAGGCTTCCACCTCAGATGTTAATCCACATGGTAGTATTTTTAGTTTCTGCTTATCCTTCTCCTGAATTTCCAGAGATTTATAGTGAAATGCCCCATGATTTCCTGTTACATGCCCTACCTGCCCCACTCAACCTGCCAGCCCTACCAAAGGCACACAAATACTGTTGCTGTAACCACAACAATAGAGATCAGCCCATTTAGTGACAGGATGGGCATAAAAGTGACATTACAAAAGGGTTAAAACAAACAGAAGAAATAGAAAATCAGCCAGAACCACAACAAATCTACGGGAGTGTATTATTAGAATAAATCTTAAGTTCAAACACGCCATACAGCAGCAAGTAGATAATATGCAGTAAAGCACAAATGATAATCAGTCTCTCCTTTGGTTTCTAAGTCTGCTGCAATCCCATTTATCGAGTTTTAACAACACTGCCTTAAAACATTCTGTAACAAACACAGTGATGCCACCACCAATATAGAAATCCATCACTTGATTACTAATTCATGAGGTCTTTCACAAGGCATATTTTCACAATTATCAAAATTAGCCCACTCACCCAGCTCCAGGGGACTCCCTGCAACTACCAAAAACTCCTAAGCATTAAGTCTGTATCTGAGTACCTTTTACATGCAAAACAATCATATACAACACACATGTTGTCAACTGGAGATCCCTAATTTCCTCACAAAGTTGACTTGAGTATTTCATACAATCTTACATTGCTCTCAGCATTCTAGGCACAGAACATTCCTGAGCTGCACAACATTAACTGAACTCTCAACCCAAATAGATTGCTCAAGAATTAGAGATGCAGATTCTTTAGACAAACAAATTCTCACTAACATTTTAGGGTTTCTTATCCTGAATAAAGAATTCTTGCAGACTTTAGAGTAAACAGTATCTATTACAAGGCACTTGGTCTCTCCTCCAAGCAGTTAAAAATGAAAGGAATGCTGTTTATCCTCCTAAAATAGCTCTCAGTTAAACACTAAAGTCATCACCATTGGTGAAAAAGACAATTTCAGTCATATGGCATCCTTCCTGCCACTGTAATTTCAGGTTTGACATGCATTTAAAATTCTGCTTCCCATGATTTCTCAATTTCTCAGTTTCATAAAAATATCTCACATCTCCTTGGAAACCTGAACACAGCACAACAAAGACGGCTGGCTCTAATGCTTAGAAGCAGGTTAGAAAAACAATTGCATTCCCTTGCTAGTTAGGATAGGGTTCAATACTTCATTCCTCTTTACTAATCTATCTCACAACAAACTGTGTCTCCCCATATCATTAAATTTCCTACTTGCCTTCTCAGCCATTCACTCAAATCCTATCCACTTCTTCACTACTGACTTGCACTCACCTTGAGCTTTAATGAGTTTTCTAAGCATCTATGCATAGTACTGTAATCAATTTAAGGAGGCTAACAATACCCAAAAAATACTCCACTAAGAAGTAAGCCTCCCCCTGCAAAGCTGGTGAGAATGAAGTAAAGTGAAGCCCCTTTTGCAGTGGTATTTATAGTCTTGATCTACCTCAGCTGGTTTCTATACCAAGTGGTCTTAATCAGCACAAGATACCAAAAAGCAACTATGATTGTGTTCCATGCTCCACTGTAGCTGCCACAATCCCTGGCTTGGGAATCACTGTTTAGATAAAGAGGCTGCTGCTACTACCAAAACCCAACATTTGACCACCTCAGTTCAAGAAAAAGAAAGGTGCTGCTTCCCATTTTGGATGCAGGACTACCCAGGGAAGCATAGACATCCTCTTAGCCCCCCAAAAGGGGCTCTGCCATGTAATTGCCTGCAGTAATATTTCAGGTTTAGCCAACATTCCCCTTGCAAAGCCATCTTCAGCATTACAACTCAATTAAAAGCTAAAATTCCAAAGGTGTTTCCTAAGAATTACACATTTTCAAAGGTATAAAAGTTCTCTCTCCAAGGAACCAACAGTGTTTTATCAATTGAAACAGGGTGAGAAACTGGGATCATCCACTGCCATTCAGTTAAAAGCCATACACAGAGACATCCCAAGAATAACAAGCAGCATGGAAATATCAATATGAAGGGGAAAATCAGAAAGACTAAGATTTCCCCTGTCCCGCCAAGATAGAAAACGGCACACAAAAGAGGCATTTCCTCCCCAGCATACCAGAAGAACAAGAGATGATGTTCAGCCAAATGAAACCTGACAAGTTTACCATCAACAAAAAGGGCTATTTCTTCATACCTCTACCTAGGGAACATACTGTTAAGGGATATGGGACTGCAAGCCAAAAGTTTAGCAGCATTAAAGGGAAGAACAGAAGATAAAATTACATTGGAACAAAAAATATTTGAATTACAAAGAGCTAGAATAGATACCAAAGTCTTTGAGTCTTTTGACACAAGTCAAACTAACAGGATCCCAGAGATACACCCCAGAGTATATTACTGTCATAAATGGCTATTGTAGATTTTTTTTTTTGCATCATCATCCCAAGCATCTGTTACTACTCCTAATTAAAGAACAGATGGTCTGACCCAATAAGGCAATTCCTATGACCCTGTATTTATCAGCAGGTGGGGAAATTAAGTTTTGAGGTCTGAAGCAGCAAAGCAAGATTAACAAAAACAGATAGCTAAATAGGTCTCAAAGCCATCTGGTATATGACACTTAATGAAAAAAATATTCTTGAAAATTTCATACAATGCATTTTCCATGGTCTCTGTACTGAGAAAACCTGGCTTCCACTAACTCCACCAGATGCAAATATGACTTAACTCCAGAAACACAGAGATTATCAAGATAATAAATGAGTCCTTTTTCATGTTAAACTAGTGAAGCACAGCTATTCCAGCTGTACAGTGAAATTTGTGGAAGTGAAAGAAGTCAGCATGTTCATATAAAAGTCAGAGGTCATTTTCAGTATAACACACCAGGAAAATAAACGAAAAACAACACAGACAAAGGAAATAAAAAGCCTAAGAAGGGTTAGGGGCTTTTTGGCCTATGTATTTTAAGTGTGGGTTAAAAACATGCAGGTGAACTGTGGAAAGCTGCATTCCCGAATCTGGTAACAGATGGAGAAGACAGCTTGAAATAATTAATCTGCACTAGAAGAGGATGTGAGTGAGACTGATACTGACCACTGAGGCAGGAGTAACATATGAAAGAAAGTACACCTCCTTAAGTGAGTACATCCCTCCTTCTTCAAGAAATCTTTCCAGCTTAAGGGGTAAAAAAGGGAGCTGCCAGTAGCATATGCTTGTGTGGGTATTTTTTTTTTAATACTCTGTTGGAAACAATTTTAACTGGATGGAAAGTTCTATATTCATGAGTCACAGGAACTTCTGATGAGCCTACATTCTGAAAATGTGCATGATCAAGCTCATTATGTTGCCAGGAAATACTGTTATTGAACCAACATAAATGAAAATTTCCCTTTCCACTTAGAAACAGGGACAGGGAACGAACTAATACCCATCCTTACATTGAGTCACCCGCTGGAGGCCAAAGGAACAAGGAAGCTGGTTACTAGGGCATTCTCTGTGAAGACAGGAAAGGTGTTCCTCAGCCTAACTCAAAAGCAGGATTACTTTGGTAACAGCAATTAGTCAGAATGAGAGGCCTCCTCCCAGTCCATGCAGTTCTAGAGCATTACCAAGGAAAGTGAAGTACTTTGAGCATTTTATACAAATCTTAACTTTCTCTAAATTAACAAGAGAGAGGTGTGATTTCTTGTACATGGAGAATTTAATGAAAAAAAACTCCAGAAAATTCCTACAAAGGAAAGCTTAAGTCTCAAATACATTCCTATGTTGCAGATTTCTGAGATGGAGAAAGGAAAGCTCCTCTCATACCCATCACCTCTTCCCTCTTGATAAATGAGCATCATTAACTGGCATCATAGAAAAACTGCTCACAACTTTTTGCATGTGTTACTTCATAAAAATTTCAGCACTTGAAAGGGGAAGGTAGGCTCAAGCCATTCACAGTGTTTAATTCCACTTCTCTGCCTTTTTTTTAAAAAAAAGTAATTTTCACCACAGTCTTGGAAATTATTTCTAGATATATGGTTTTTATACTTTATATTAATAGAGCCTGAAAATACAATAATGAAAGTTATTTTCCTCCCCCACTGCCATTTTTTTCAGTCCAATGTACCAGTCATTTACTCTGTCAACCATTATTCTCCTAGTATCTCAAAACCTACTTCTAACACAACTAGTAAGCTGTGAAATGCTTAACTCTAAAGTGTACTCTCAACTCAAGAAAAACCACTAGATGTGACTGATTTAAGTCAACCTCCCCATCATTTGGTTACCTGACACACTTAGGAGAACTACAGATTCTGCACTGAGGATGGTAACCATTTGGTATATGCCAGTTAAAAAGCACAACTTGCAGAATCATTCACCACTGAAGAATAACTTTACTACTGCATATGGAAGTTAAAACACCCCAAGTATAACAAAAACCCATTCCACTGTATGAAGTTAAGCATCTCCTCTGTGCGCGTGTGATGGGGCACACATCCAGGGGGAGGAACAGAACAAAGATAATAACATTTGGCTTGAATCCATTACTTAATTTCATTAATTGAAAAATATTCAAAGATACTCTTAAACATGGAAAAATTGACACAGAGAAAACAAATCAAAATATTATCTCAAAGTACCTTAGGGGAAAGTGAGTTCAATACACACAAATGACAGCAATTGAATATATGAATTCACACTGCACTGATTTAGTTAAACCACTGTCACCCCTCCACATGAATACTCTTACATAAGGTTAAGCCACTTTTCAATTTATCTTGTTATTTACCAGCAATATTTTTACTTCAGGACTGATGTCCTTTTCTAAATTGCAGGGGAAAAGACACTAGACATTTTTAAGTATTTTCCACAGTGGATATATGATTTGACATTTCACAGCATGGACACACAACTCTGCACCTATGCAAGCTGAAGAAAATACTTGGTTCAGACCAACTGGTTGCCAACAGATTTCTGTATTAACCTAAATACACCTGCATTAAAGTATTGAATTATTGGATAATATTAGAAAAACAGGCCTGATAATGCCACATTTCTGAAATTAGGAAAAGAATTACAAGGGATCTTAAAAGCAAAGTAAACAAACTTAAATCATCCAAACCAGAAAATTTTACTGGAATTCATAAAAAGGAAACGATTGTAAAAAGTAAAAGCTGTGATTGCAGATTTCAAGAGTTCAGTGCAGTTATAAGAAAATAAAAAGATCTGCAGCCATCACGGACTTCCCTTTGAACCCAAGCACCTTTCTAAAACAAGACTACATTCTCCCCCCATAAAAAGTTTTCAAACTGACACTGTGTACTACAGTGCTTAAGTTACCTAAGACACAAGGAAGCCCTCTAGATGTAATCAAGGCAAAAAAAGATAAAGGGAGAAAAACAGGAATTATGCAGCACATTCTTTCAGACAATGCTTAAGACTATTAAAATTAAAACAAGAATCCCTAAGGCAATAACAAACTAATGAAAAGCAACACCACCCTCGTTTATAAATCTTCCATTTAGTACAGAGATCACTGTATGTTAATGGGATTGTGTCCTGTCCTTTCTGCCGTTTTTAAGGCTTTCTGTTTTTAAGGCCTCTCGCACAGACCAAATGCACTCTCAGTTAACACTGTTATGCTGACACAAGTTGTGTCAACTTGCATTTGAAAATCCTTATTGTGTCTCAAATCTGCACTAGTCTTAAAGGGTAAATTTTATATGTTTTATATCACAGTTAAATAGAAATATTGCTCAGGTGAATTAAGTCCATATTTCTTATTTAACCTACATCTTATCGCATCTGCAATTTCAAAGGACAAAGCCTGTTATGACTACATTTTTACTCATAAAAAATTTAAAAGAAGTTCTCCAATTAAAATATTTTCCCTATGGATATGGTAATTTTTAATGTGCAGACATGAAAAGAGCTATGGTGATATGTTGACAGGCACCTGAAAGACACTGACAGCCAGTAGTCCGCCATAAATAAGAGAGGAAATTATTTTAAAGTGATAATATAGGAAAATATCCATACAACTGGAATATTTGGTTATACCTACTTAGAATCACAGCAAACCTGACAGTCATAATGCAATGATGAAGTTGCTTTCATTTTCTGTAACAATTTTAAATGCTGCTGCTTAGCATCAAGGAGGCATATGAGGTGCAAATGTTCTTACTTCCCCCTGCTTTGAGTGTATAAACCTACCATATTCAACCTCTGCACCTTCTAAGTACTGCACATAGCTGTAAGTACTGGAAGATCAATGATAGGCAAAGCAGATCCACTCCATAGTTTCTGAAAAGTTTCAAAACTTCATAGGAGGCTGATTGAGAGAAAAAAATCTTATCAAAATAAACTTTACAGCAGCAATTTTTACTGGTTGTTGTTTCAGATGGATATTTATATATTATTTGTTACAAAAAACCTTCAAATTCCTACATCATTTTTCTAATAAACCAACTGTAATACTGGATGATTAAATGAAACTGCAGGTAAGAATTATAACTGGGAAAACAAAACAGCTTTGGTACAAGTAAGTACAGATGTCTACATAAAGGAGGTGGAAGAAAAAAGAAACTCTCAGTTTTTGTTGAATGCACTTAAAAAAAAATCTTTTGTAAAATCATATCCTTCAAAATCCTTCACATAAATTACTCCCTATAGTTGTACATCTGAAAACCAGATCACTTGAAATACTGTGGAGTCCCCTTATAAAAATATGAGAAATTAAGCCATTAATATAAGGCTTCAATTTTTTTGTCACTTATGGCACACATGGGTTAGGTTTTTTCAGATGGGACAAAAGATCAAAGGATTTGTGTTGGAGGCTTCTATTATTTGTAGGTTTCACCATTGAAGGTTTATGCAATCTGTATTTGTCATCCATTCTATATACCAAAAAAACCTGATGAGAATTTTAAAATCTGAATTATATAAAAAGCAATAAAGGTTATGACTGGCCTTTTTATGGTACCACAGCTATGACTATGAAATTCTTACACCTGCTTTCATACCCACAGGACAGTCCTCCTCAAAGGGCTGTTAGTAGAGATAATCCATTTTTTTCCTGTTTTGAGTAGTCTGCAAATGATTCTGACTTTTAGAAAGGCAAGTCTTTAACTATTGCCTGGGCCACCTAGATGCAGTTTTTAACTACAGGTGCTGCACAAACTGTTCAGTTTCTTTTTTCATACAGTTACATTATAGTAGATGGAAATCCTTCCTATTAGCAGACTAGGCCCCATTTTTAGTACAAGACAAACATTTCTCCACTCTTACTACATGAAACTTAGTGGAAAGAATACCCACTATTCATTAAAAGAACTCATTCACACAATTCTTTCCAAAGATTAGCACGTACAAAACCAAGTCATTAATGAAAGGTAGGAATAAAAACAGTACACAACCACAGATATTTCAATGCAAGTAAGAAGCAGTGTAACATCAATCCATGACCACTGCAGTTCCCAACAACTTCACATTAAGACCTGTCTTCCCTGTCACAGCCACAGTGGAAGTGGCTGTTACTGACTTGTGACCCCCAGACCCATCATCCCTCCCAATTTAACAGGCCAACAGCCTTCTGCACCCCTTTTTTCTCCCCCAGCCCAATTCCTGTAATGCCAGCTGAAGCAGCTCTGGCTGCATCTAACCCAACTCCCTCCTTCCAAACTTTGGCCCTTCTTGTCTCCTGTTCCCCTTGTCTCAGTGACGCTTTTCTGCCTTTCAGAAAGAAGAAAGCTATAACCTGAAAAGGGAAAAACCCTTCCCCAGTGCATGCTGCACATCCTCAACAGGCCCATCCCTTCACAAAGGAACTGCTGTTTTCTCAGATAAATGCTATTATTTTCAAGAGACCACAGAGGGGTCCTAGTGGAAGACTCCTTGTGAGCATACAGCAATTGGGGAAACAGGAGATATGTACATCACAAAACAGGCAGGCAAAAGGAAATAATTATGGTACTAGACATAGTTCTCACTTTTAATAGCCTCAAATCCAAAGAATTCATTACTTCATCTGAATAGTCCCTAAAATGTGTTGCACCACAGGATTTCAGAGCATTATTTTACAGCAGCAGAACAAAGAGCTGTGTTCTCCTTGACTTCCGTATGTTTCTGCACTGCAAAACAACACTGTGTATGTGTCTCTACTCTCAAGCCACCTAAATGTCTCCCCACTGATCTATCCAAATCTGTGTTAGGGACAAAACAGACACTGACATCTCAGAGGCCACAGAACTTGTGCTGGGGGCCCACACTGAGTCCAGAGCTGCAGTTTAACATTACAGCTTCAGCCCAGTTGGCAGCTGGCCACTGCCAGGAACAGGGAGACTGAACCCTCCCATTTCCATTCCCATCTTCTCTATTTCTGGCCTACAGTCATCTCCTCACATTACAAGCAACTCAGCTTCCAAACCAGTAAAACAAACTTTAGTATATCCTAAAGATTTTAAAAATGTGTGTATGCCTTCCAAGTAGTAGGAGAAAAAGCAAATATAACACAAGCATACAGAAAACTCACGGCTCAACTAAACTAGAATTAGCCTGCATTAGAACCTTTAAAGGAATGTCCCCTTGTGAGGGCAAAATACACATAAGGGTCAACTTACCCCACCAATTCCTGTTGCATAGCTATTTGTGAAGTTGTTTATTTCCCTGAAAATATGTTTCTAAATTGGGGAGAAAACTCCCACAATTTCTCTTACTCAAGCTGAAGCAAGAGAGTTTGACTTGTTACAAACACACATAGTCCTTTATCCATACAGTAGCATCTGATATTAAACTATGAGTTTCAGGATAAAGACAAAACACAATGTTTGAGGAACTCATTAACGTACAGGAAGTGTCCAGAATGTAAAATGCAATATTACTAGAAAAGCTGACAACTGGCCTTCACAGTATTCATATCTGAAGGAGCAAATCTACAGTTCAGTAATCCCAGTAAATCCCTACTTCCACAATTTAATGTTAATAATGGATTTAAGTGAAAATAAGGGCCCCACTGGATGCCTGTCTTCAAAAGCTAAATATTTGCACAGAAATGGATAGCCATACTCCTATGATGATCAAACTAGTTTGAGACTGCTGGCAAACAAAGTTAATAGGTAGCTGAAAGTCCCTCCTTTTTCCCCCTCCTCAAAATTTCTAAACCAGAAAACTAAATCAATCCCTTAACTCTTTTCCAGTATGGTTCTTAAAATCCAGAGTGAAGCTTTTGGCTTTCATTCCAGTACTTATTCCCAAAACACAGCTGTAAAGTATAAAAATCAATTAATAATGTTTTGATATAAGACAGCTCATCCAGACACTACACAGGACAGATTTACTATTCTCATCATTAAATAAAACATTCAGAAATCTCCAGAGACTTGTTTTTCACAAATGTTGACAGAGACAAGTACTGCTTTTATCATCACTGTCTAAGCTTATAAGAGAAGTATGCTATTCATTTCAAATGACCAAAGCCAAAAAAAAGTAGCTTCCCCTGAGCATTGATCATTATTCTCACTCATGAATCATGAAAACCATACTAGGTTCAAGAACACCCAGTTTTTAAACATTTCAGACTTCTCTGCACACCCACATTCCTATTAATGCATTGCACTAATTCATGTTTTGAATTTTATGTTCATAGAAAAGACCTGCACTTACAGATAAATGGTTCCTCTTGAAAATACCCCAGGCATTTGAAGGACCCAGGTAATCTCTCTTCAAAGAAGCAGCAGCTAGTAAAACAGAAACAAAATTTAACAAAATATACAGATAAAATACTCTTGTTCAGAGTTAACAAACTCAAGGCCGAAATAGCCAATGAGTTGGAGAATGATATTCCTGAAAAAAAGAACCTTCCACTGAGAGCACCTGCCACAAAATGTCAGCAGTATCAAACTGCAGTACTTTTCTAGAATGGTCCAGGCCATTCAGAACTTTTTTAACACAAACAAGTAATTATTTGCATTTTTCCTATCCTCAGAACCTCCCTTCATGACTCATTGCTGCTTATAAATCAACTCCCCACCTTGTCCCAATCCCTGCATAGCCCCTTTTTCTCTTGAACAGTCTCTGGCTTTTGCAGTCTTTGTTCCTCTCTGCCCTCTGTCTCCCAGCCCAACATCTTCTCCTTCCCTTCTGCTCTTCAGCCTGCCGGTATTTGAATCACAGCCGCTTCCTCCCCACGCTCTGCACTGGATGCCAGCCCAGGCGGTACTGGGAGTACCGAACAGATTGTCCCTGCGCTCCCATCTCAGAGCTCCACGGTGCACGGAGGCTGATCCTGCACAGGGAAGCAGTGCGGGAACACGCGCTCAGGCGCTGGGGGAAGCTCAGGTGCCTCATCAGACCCTGCAAAGCCTCACCAGTACTATAAACTGTGAGCGAGGCAAAATGAAGGTCCTTCAGCAAAATTAGCTACCAGAACAGTTAACAGAGAATGAGCATCTATAACCTGTCCAAGCTGAAAGTCTTTGACAACAAAAGCCTGAACTGGGACAGCTCCTTCACAGTGCAACAGCCCCTCTCTACCTTCCAGGTGATGGGACTGCTAGAGCCATTCATCTAAACTGCAGAGTAAGCTAAATAAAATACTGGGTATTTTTCCTGCACTGCAAATCCCAAAGCTGACTGATGAGTCAAGAATTTGAGACTAACATTTCCAGAATGGCAATCACAACAAACCATCACCCTGTGCAGACTTGACTTGCAACACTAAGCTACAAACCTCAGAAAATTAAGGACTGACTGATAAGCAACTCTGCCTTTGGTTCAGCAGGGCACATGGCTGTAGGCAGCCAATGCAAAATACACTCCCTCCATTCGTGAGGCAGAGTCACTCAGAAAAGCATAAATTTTAGGTAGTAAAATATTTCTACCAAATCCCAGCAGCTTCAAAAGCTAAACTGTAGGACAGTTTTTCCAAATGCATCAGAACCTGTACTGCAACACAAGCCACCATGAAATATTTGATTATCTGAACTAAGAAAGACACCTAAGAGATGCCCTCTGTCTTTAACAAGGTAATACAAGTGCATGTGCTGTGCACTGCAGCTCAGACTTCATGCACCCAACCTCTCCCATTATTCCTGGGTGAAAGACCCTGAAACAACCATCCAATCAGCAGACGGGGAAAGCCAGGACCACCCCTTCCAAAACGACATCAGTTTAAAAGAACTCAGTGAATTAACATGTAGGCTAAGCTCAAGATTTTTTTTTTTTTTCCATTTGCAACTTCTGTTGTGTAAGATGCCTACTTCACCCTCCAGCGGCTTTGGGTTTTAGTTTTTAATTTTATATCTGCTTGGGACTTTGAAGGAAGCAGAAGAACTACAACTACAATTTGAGTAGCACCGTTAATTATTTCAACAGCTGTTCATAAGTGCGATTAATTCCATTAACAATGGGGAAAAAACATAAATAGAAGAGAAAAACCAAGCTTCACTGAAAAGTGCAACTTTTTCCTAAGATCAGTAACATAATTCTGCTGATTTATCTTGCAATTGTTATTTTTAGCAAATACCCTTAAACTTTCTCTCCAATTAAAACAGGCAAACTAATCTAAAGCTCTGATGCAGAACTACATTTTCAGTCCCCCAGCCATTTGGAATTATTTTCTACTTGTTTTTCACTCAAAATGCCTTCCCAGACATGACAGATTAAACAGAAGCCCATGCGTCAAGCAGAAGTTATCAGAAAACTTACATGGAAAAAAAAGCACCAAACCAGATTGAATTTGCATCTGTTTGTCTTCCATTCCTCTTTAATGTCTTCAATTTACCCATGTAGTCTATTTCATAGAACTAAGTAAAGGAATAGATACAGTATTGTACTTTGAGGCTGGGGTTTTGAGTGTTCAGTTTGAGCTGCGTAACTGGCAGCACCAGCAAAGGATGCTCAATGCTGGCTCAGTAATTCACTAAGAAATTCATCAAACAGCAATCATTTAGAAAAAGAGTCATTAGAGATTTCTGCATCACCTCTGGTCTCCATGGCTTCAGCTCTCAGCACATGTAGCTGCCTTATGGCTATTTGAACAGGCATTTTCAAGCACGGTCCTTCACTAAGTGATTCCAGCCAGGAACAGGGCTGGAATCTATGAGCAAGGCAGTCCCAAGGCCTGTGTTACAGGATACACTTATGAGATGCCTAGCAACACTCTTTGTGCCTGGTGCTACAGCGAGTCTGCTCAAATGACAGATATAGTACAACAAAAATAGTCATAAAAGCCATTCGTTTGTACAGTGCCTTATGTATCTCTGCAAGCCAAGAGCCTCCTTCTCTGTGCTCTTTTATACTGTTCTGACTAAGGCAAGAAGACCTTTAAGTCAGTCCTAGTCTTGCCCAGATAGGAACTGCAGAACAACGCCATACACACAAGTAGGTGGTTAGCAAAGCCCACAAAGAATTAGTTATTCCCTCCAAGTCTTCCTGAGTGAAATACCAGTCCAGCAGAGCTCTGCAAGGTGTCTCTGGGGGCGGCAGGCTACAAATTGCACTCACAATACAACAACAAAGGACAAGCATCATCTCTAATTCTGAGAAATGCCAACACTGCTCTCCAGTTCATTAAGAGTGAGTTACTTAATGGCAGCTTTTCAATAGCATGCTGGCTTGGACAGCCCACACATTGATTCTGGATCTTACCCAGGCTGCCAAAGCCTCCAGAGATAACTAAAATTGTGGTGGCACATACCCTTGCCAGCCAGTCTTGGAAACTGGGCTAGATAATGTGGGACGCCAATATTCTAGGGCTCCACAAGGAAGAGGCCAGAAAGTCAGCAAGGTAGCATTCAAAATAAAACAACCCAAACCCAAATGGAAGCTTAAATTAGAATAATTAATGCATAGTTTAATCCAGCTACTTACAATAATGCACACTACAATACATAAAAGAACTAGTCTAAACGATTTCTACAGTATTACTGATTTGCTTTGAGGCCCAGTAAAAGAGGGGGTCCCAGAGCAATATGAAACAGGGTGTATGTCTAATAACAATAGTAGGGAAGTGGGAGATTACTTAAATAGCAAGACAAACAATGTAATTCTGATGCTTAGAAAGATTCAGATATATTGTTGGGGGAAAAGAAGAGGGATTTAAGTTCGGGGAGGAAGATAAATGATAGTCAGGAAGCCACAAAACAATGTAACATTCTCTCTAGGGTAAATGTCTTATTGAAGCAGCAGGTGCAGGTTATGTAAGTGATACTTCTGACACTCTTCAACATAACCTGGAGACTATAAATCCAAAATAATTAGTGTAGATAAGGGTAACTAATGGAAAATTCACTTTCAGAAAACCAAAGCAATGGTTCAGTATACCAAAAAAAAAAAAAACAAACCAAAAAACCAAAAAAAAAAAAAACACCACCAATAAAAACAAAACCAGAAAGAAGTTTGGACTGGTCCAGCTAGAACTTGACCTGCAGCAGATTTTGTTTAGTTTATTAATTTTGGTGACCAAACACAGGCCCCCTTGAACAATCTGCAAATATCACCAAACTAGGGGGATGAGGGAGAGGTGGAAAGGGGGCAGAAGTTGCAAGGAATGTGAAGGAGATAATCCTGATTCCAAGAGAGCTTAAGAAATCAGGGATTCTAAAACACACTTGATAAAATCCATGCCGGTGACAGCAAAACAAAATACCATAACTCTGAAAGAGACAATTAAATTAAAACCCACACACATGCAGAAACAGACATAATAAGAGTAATAAAGCAGAAAAGAGAAGCTGTATAGGATCACAGACTAAAGAGTTATAAACCTGATATTCATCTTGAAAGCCAAATATAATTTGGGAAGGTGTTAAGACTACTGAGCACATGAGGTTAAGCTGTTTCAAGTCTAGTCAACACCACTGTCTTAGAATACACAAGAATGATGTGATGTTTCAAAGCTAAGGAACAAATCCTAAAAATCTAATTCTAGGATTACCAAAAAGAGATTGAAAACAACTGGAAGAGAAAACCCTCATCTTCTTAATGTAGTTATTTGACTTTCCAAAGGGTGTCTTGCCTACAGTAAATGAGAAAAAAAAGCAGTCTTTATGTATGAACTCATTTTTATGACTTATTTTAGGTGACAGTGCACATGAATAGATTTCTCCTCCCCTTCACCTTCTCTCCACAAATAGAAAAATTCCTTCCAATTTCAGTTTCCTCTTTTCTTGGTCTTCTTGTAAAATTAAAAATAAATTTTTAAAATAGAACTCATTTCACACTCGACAGTACTACTGATATTTGTACTAATTCTACTTGGCAATTCACACTTTGCAATTCATTTTTAATGCAGCTAAAATTTTAAAACAAGGTTCAGTGTGAGGATTTTTTCTTTCTAGACAGCAGTTACCTCCTGACTCCAGCTGGTATCATACACTGTGTTTACACCATTAATGTAAAACAATTTAGACTTTAC
This sequence comes from Rhipidura dahli, assembly GCA_013399225.1. NCBI lineage: Eukaryota > Metazoa > Chordata > Aves > Passeriformes > Rhipiduridae > Rhipidura > Rhipidura dahli. The sequence continues at coordinate 1,876,016 of VXAC01002937.1, read as the reverse complement.
CAGCAGTTGTGCATGAACACACTTATTTTGGCTCTGTCGTGCATGTATTTTAGTTTTGATGTTATTTTTCAGCTGTCCTAAGAAATAGCAGCAATATTGTAACTCATACTTGACCAAAATCCAGTACATATTTATATCAGACTCTGAGCAATTATTGGAGGTGGAGTGTCAACAGCACATACCAAAATATGACACCATCCTTCAGCCTTTTCAAAAATTCAGACTTTCAGAAACTCTTGTTTAGATTTTAGATGACCACCAAGCCAATGTCTTCAGTAATATTCTTTTCTGCCAGAAATTTAAGAAGAGTACATTATTCACATCTACACATTCGTTTCTATGAACCCACGTGTTGAAACTTAGTGGCAAACACAGAGACAGCAGCCAGAAATCCACAAACAAACAGCATTCCCCTTTTCCTTTAAAAGTATGTATGCATATTTACTAGTTCAGAGATCTAAAAGCCAGAATAACATTAAAAAGCTGTCTGAAAACCCAAGACTCCTTACACATCATGTGAAAATATTTGCTGAAGGACAGAACAAGACTTTGATTACATCTCCAGGGCTGTTCCAAATCATTGGTGAAACCAGACTGTGAGGTCTGGGTACAACAGTCACACGTGATAAGGACTGCATAACTCCTCCACTTACAGAAAGAGTACCTGCAGTTCTGCAAGAGGAAAGAAGGTAACCACTGGCCTATGTACCAAAAAAAGGGCTATTTCTCTGATGCTATAGGCAGAATGCAGTGTTTTCAGATGCACTAGCTCCCATTTTCAGAAACTGAACTCAAACATCCCAATTACCTATCTGCACATATACAGATTTTGTAAAGCTTTAAAAGCAAACCTCACATTTGCCTTCACAGAGAAAACATAAGGAATCTGGCAAACAAATTAGAGAAAAACATAAAACAATATGATAAAAGTAAAACAAGTTAGCCCCAAAGATAATCATATCCACCTGAACAGGGCAGGTAAGATCTGTAAGCCACAAAGTTAACTGGAAGACAGAAATCAAATATAGATTAAATAAGAAAAATATGAAAACTTTTTATTTCAGCTGATTTGTCTAGTCATTAAAGAAGGATACTTTTGAATTCATATCAGCCATGATTAGAATGAACCTGAGCTGCACCACCACTCCAAACACCACGCAAGATGCCCTGTTTCAGTGCCTCACTGGTCAATTACAACTTAAGCATAAGCCCTGCACAGGTATTAACACAGAATAAAACTATTTTATAGATAAATTCTATTTTCAGTTGAGATGACAAAACATGCAGCCATCTCCATAAGGCTCACAGCTGGAGCACCAAACCCAAGCCTTAGCCTCAAAGATTGATTTCATTTGATAAAGGGAAGAGAAAGGTGTCAGCTCTTGACAGCTTACCAAAGGACAAGAAAATGTCTCCTATTTTTGCCATAATGGAATTCTGGACAAAAAATAGTCAGTCAAGGAAAAACAAAAGCAGTAACTGTAGTCCTTTGGTCACAAAAGAGCAGCAGCTTCTGTAGAACTCTCAGATTTTGTCTAATGGTCATGTTTGTTGACCCCTTTCATATCAAAATTTCAAAGTATGTATTAATACACTTTTGCAATTTCCCACATGCACAGTAAAGCTTTAAGGGTCTCAAAAGGTTTTCTACATTGATTTGCTTCAGAATCTACTCATCCAAGGGAAAGGCCAAATCTCTGCTTTCATTTAATAGGCAAAATTAGAAAACAGCTTAAATCCTGATTATATAAAAACGTTAGAAGAGGGTCAGCCACAATCCTCTTTGCTTGGTAAATGAACAATTCCAGAAGTGTCCTCAGAGCACCGAGACCATTCAGTTTATTCTCTGGGGGCCCCTATGGACTCAAGGTAAGTAACTGCACAACTATCCCAGAAAAAAAATGAAGAGTCATATGGCAAACATGGAGTAACAATTGAAATGGGTAACAAAAATGCAGTAGGCACACCTCTGGACATGTCAGTGGAGGTATTATTGATCTGGGGTAAGCTTAGGAAAGTTTAAGCCCTAACCATGAAAACAGGAGCCCAAACTTTGCAATATTTTACATGCTGCAATGACTTACAGCTCAGAGGCACCCACTGGTAGGTGACTGTACCAAACAGGTAATCAAATATGAAAAGCAAACCCACTAAAATACTACCTGGCAGTTCTCAATTCCTTGTAGAATTCTTGTATTGAAGACTATGAATATATTTGTATCCATCAAATTACACTCCCAACACTCACAAAAAAATCCCCAACAACATGAAACTAACACTCATGCATTAGGAATTATTCTGAAAAGAACACTGGTTCATCATATCACCATGTAAGATTTCTGCCATCAGTACCAAATGCAGTTCTGCTCATCCCAATTTAAAAAAGCTATCGCAGAATTATGAAGTGTAAGAGATGTAAGAAAGGCAACAAAGAGCAAAAGGTACTGGATTTCCTGATTGAGAAAGTTGTGAGCTAGAAGACATTAAGTCTACAGCTATAAATCCATCCTATCTTCTTCCATTTACATCTGCTGCTGTGCTCTGCCAGAAGCAACACCCCTGTGGAGAGGGAACGTTGATTTGACCAAATAGAGTAAGCTGACTGTAACACTGGACTTCTGGATGAAAGACAACAGTTAAAGTTCAATATATAAGGAAATGTATGCAACTTGGACAAATATTTAACCAGCTCTTCTGAATACCTTTGTAGTGCCTCTAAAGATGTTTGGGAACCTCAACATTACATTTTATATCTAAGCCATTTTAATAAAAGCAAAGCTATAAACCCCGGATTAACCCTTACTGATGAAAAAATGACAACTGCTTTGCAGAATAATCCAAGAAAGAGCACTTGGCTCACAACTTAATTCCACAGCAAAAATATTAAATAGTCACTGTATTTACCTGCTCTTCTCTCTCTCAAGTTTTCAGTCTAACCAGATGTACCCCAGCTTACCTTTTATAGTCAAGAACAGATACAAGGAGCAAAGATCTCCAAGGTACACATCTGTCCCCTTATACTCCCTCACATCTAAGCGTGCAAATGTTTAAAAAAAAAAAGCTATAAGCTTCTGATTCTAAATTAATCCCAGGAAAGTGCTCAGGCTTTTGCAGTTCATCTTTCTTCCACACAACCTCCTCCCAATATCAACTTATTTCAGAGAAGAGAGGCTAAAGCAGCAGTTCTCCCCGCTCAGAGAAGGGAAGGGTGCTGTGGTTCTCAACTTCAACCTTTCCCCTCAACAAACTTCTGCAGAGCTCAAACACAAGTATCAGAAGAGAGAAAAAGAGGGGAAAAAAAGAAGAAAGATATGCTGAAGAAAATAAATGCCAAAAAGCAGTAGAGACAATAAAGGAAAAAACAGCAGAGTAAGAAAATAGAAGAAGAAATAGCACAAAGGAAAAGATTATAATAAACAATGATTGTTGTGTGCTTCCTCACAATCTGAAAAACGATACCTATACTACCACACATGCATACAAGCTTAATGCACCTCTGGTCTACAGGCTTTACAAACACATTACCAAGAACACAGCAACAAGAGGAAGCAAGAACTACCGTGGCTGCTTCCCTAAGGTATCACTATCCCACAAAGAAATTGAGGTCTTTAAAAGCAATCCTACACCAATAATGACAAGGCTAGTTTAAAAAAATAGAAAAAAAAGGAAAATTAAAAAAGGGAAAAGATGTTTGTTGTCATCTCCAGCATTTCTTGTGTCACAGAAACCAGAAGCATCGAAACACTTCCAGGTGTGCAGGACAAAGTCAACACCTTGGTCCAACAACCAGATGAGGAACTGCCTTTCCTGCCTTTCTTTTGTGTGCAGATGGAATGAAGGAACTAAAGGCTGGCCAGGCCAGCATGCTCCAGGTGCAGCTTGACCATGTGACACATCCCAGCACTGAGCCTCACAAGCTATAGGACACTGATGTGCTTAAAGGAGGGCATTCTCACAGAATCTCAGAAGGTCTGCATGCACATGCACACATAAAATACCAACAGCAATAAACCCGAAAAATCTACCATGCCACATCCCAATTTAATTCTATCCAAGCAATTCTTTAACTTTAAAAGGCTTTGCCACCCTAGACTTGCCAGTTTAGAGAAAATTCTCCTCTTGTATATTTTCTAATATACATGTAGAGATGCAAAAATGTAACTTGATGAGATTTAATGAAACTTGATGAGATTTAATGACAAACCTTGCTTCTTCCCTTTTCATTTTCTTTTGGACACGAGCAGGCATTGGACAGATTGCAGCGCAAACACATAAAGCTTCTGTAAATATGCCATGCATAAAGTCAGAGCTGATTTTTCAACTACTCTGATGAATTAGAAAATTTAAAACTTCCTTTGCTTTAAAAACAATTTTTTTCCTATAAGCTGAAAAATACTCAGAAAAATGACATATTAATGACATTAAAGGTCAATATAATAAATAGCATCGCTTTGAGGTACTGAAGAGCTGCATATTAGTACCAAGTCTTTACATAAGGAATTGACAGAATGAACTAGTGACTGATGACAAATTCATCTACATATGTAGGGCATAAGACTAAAGAGATCAACGTGCTCTAAAATCTACACACAGTAAGATTATTAGGAAGCGTTACTTATTAATTGCATTACTATTAATCCTACAAAGACAACTGAGACTCCTCTCTTACACGGAGTCACGCGCAAAAGACAAAGGCTAATGGACACAAGTTGCTCCTGGGGAGATTCCAATTGGGCATGAGGGAAATTTTTCACACTGAGAACAATCAACCATTGGAATAATCTCCCTAGAGAAGTAGTGGATTTCCCAACATTAGACATTTTAAGATTTGGAAGGACAAAGTGCTGGCTCATTGTGTCTAGAATTGTGCTTTTGCCAAGAAGATTGGCCCAGATAATCCTCGAGGTCCCTTCCAACGTGGAATTCTATGCTAAAACTATACATTCCCATTATGATATGTACAGACATGCATGCTATGTTTTATACATAAAAAACCATGACTAATGCCTGATGCTGATGGGATCTGTAAAGCTAGCATCACACTGTCTAGTAGGCACTGATCTTTATCTTTCATCAAATGGAGCAGAGTTAAGTTGTGGGTTTGCATTATGCATAAGTAGTGAATATAATTAGGCTGAAAAGCAAGCTGATCTTCTCTGATCTCAAGTGGAAAGTGTGAATTCTGATGTTCACAGGTGACAGCTCTGAGCATCACTCCAATTTACTAGTCAGCTTCCTTGAATCTGTGTACCCAACAAGAAACTCAAAACACGTAGCTGTGGCTAATCTTATGCAAGCCACTAATATTTAAACAAGCAAGAATACCAATTAAGAGAGCGAAGCAGTTCTTTTATTTTGTCTGGTTCAGAGAAACTTGATTTTACAGTTCAAGAAGGGTACTGAAAAACTGGAGGAAAAAAAAATAAAACGTATATAAGGGAGAGACCAAGAGAAGGAAGGAATTTGATCAAGGAGTTATAAAAGGACTACCAGTGACTGGATACCTTTTGCTTTCAGGTAGATGGAATCATTTAAGGATTCTTCATCCCTGAATTCCCAGAAACATTTTCTTTGAAGCTTTCTACAAAAATGCTTGAAATGTATTTCAAGTTGATATATCTATTCTGAAGCATGAATTTATGAAACCTCACGGTCAGTGTAGTTGTAGATGAAGCAGTTACATGGGCTCTCAAAACATTTTATAAAGGAACAAAATATTTCGCTCTCTACAGGCAAAAAACAAAGCAGGTAAATAACACTAGTAGTCCAAATTTTGCTACTCTAATTTCTCTTCTGTCAGGGATTTGCTGTNGTTTGGTTTTTTGTTTGTTGGGTTTTGATTTTTTTATTCTGTACATGAACTTACTAGGGCGTTTTTTATGCTTCTCAGATTCCACTTTTGTTCAATGTCTCCGATTTTTTTTTATTGCCAATTCTTATTACTCACCTGCAAAAATGAAAATATTTAACTGCGAAACTGCACTGCTATTCAAGTTTAAAAAGCACAGCACAATGTACTTTAGCAATGTGCAAGCTAAACAATGCATACAAATCAAAACACAAGGATTGCTCATTCTTCACCAGCCAGTCCCATAAAATGTTAATATAGCAGAACTAACTGCTAATATAGCAGAACTGACTGCTTCTCTGTTTAATACACAGAAAACATCTTGTTTATTAATCAGTATACATTTGTAATCATACAAAGTACTAAGTATATACTTACTAGTTCTAAGTTACACTACTAATACTTAAAGGGTAGAGCTAGGAAAAATTCATATTCACAGAATAACCTATGTATTTAATCTACCAACAGCTCTCCACATTTATACGAGCTACAAAACTCAAGTTTTACAAAACCCTCCTAATTTCCAGGACACGAGATTGTAGTGATTAAGCACTCAGACTTCTCGTCAGGCTCAAACAGGCTATACTAAAATCCAGGCTGTTAAATCCTTGCAATCACTTTTAATCCAGGCTAGGTAGATTAATGCTAACTTGGGTGTGCCTAACCATTCTGAAATCAGGAAGTTTGCAGACATAGCATGCCTCATTCTTGGCCTGCCTATTCAACAGGTGCCTATAACAGAAAAGACTGTGGATCATTACAGTCCATACCACTAAATAATCAGTCATTTTAGACTAAGAAAAAAGGTGTCAAAGGATAAAGCTCTTGCCAGCTTAGAGATAGTCAAAAATTAATGGGATGCAGGCTCTCCATTCTTCATTCACTCAAATACACTTACCTTCTAAATAGCCAATTCTTTCAGTCTCATATACAATGAAATGAAGGTGAGACTTTTATCATGAACACCCATTTCCTATAATAATGGACATAGTTAGCTATTAAGAATATTATCCAGTTTTGCTGAACAATCTTACTGCAGTTCTCACATACATTAAGTAATCTGTCAACTATCACATACCAACTTCTACTAATTCACCACACTGTTTTTAAACATAAAAGAACATAAAAACAGACTAAGGACTTTCTACTTCTTTTCCATTTAAAGATAATTACTGCAGTTATCATTGCAATACCACAGTACAAAAACATTACACAAGGCAATCACTAACTTGGGAACATAACATGCATCCAATGCACTCATATCCTTAGACTCACAGGTGCATGTGTGCACAGGTACATGCACTGGAAATATATATGTGCACTCCTCAAGGAACACCCTTCCTTTCTTTATAAAGAGGCCAAGACTGTAAGCACTAATTGCATGGGTTTTTCCTAAATTTCTTCAGACTCCTCAGGGAAGGAACTTGAACTACAAACCTACACAGTCCTAATAACAGAAATCCTTTGTATAATCACCAACTAAACCTTGGGGACATCTCTGGGAAAAAAATTTAAAACCTGCAAAACGTAAGGAAGGAACACAACTCTGTATGTCTCTCCTCCTGGCCATTCAAAGAAATAGTACCCAAGTAGCTCCAGCATTCCTTTGCTAGGAACACGCCACTGTGTACTCTTAAACACATCCCTGAGAAAAAGCAAGAATACATGAGGCAAAACCTTTTTCACTCCAACCCCACCCCCACCCAACAAAGCTTTATTACTAGTGAACAGAGGAAGCCACAGGACTTCAACCTGTCAACAGGAAAAGAATAGTATAGATAAAACCAACAATATATAACTTAAGGTCAACATCAGCCACTTGCATACAGTGGCCATCTCTTCCTCTTCCCTCCCCCACAGTTCTCTTCATTTTCAGTTCAGGTCAAGGAGAAATAAGCAGTCTGAGGTTAAGTTGCATGCAGAATTTTACAAGTTTTATTCTGTCAGTAACTACAGAAGAATGTGGGGAATTAAAAAAACTAAGTTTATGCTGCTGAATGTTTTGCACCTAAATTATCTTTACAAATCCAGTTAAGATTCTGTATTTGAAACAAAGAAATATCAGCTTTATTGGAGTGTGATACAATTCCTAAAAATAGCCGTCTGTTAGTATGGCTATGCTCAACTTCCAACTGTAAAACCTGCTCAAGAATTTCAGTAATCAAGACTGGGTTTACAGGACCATGAACCTACACATTCGTAAACAGCCAGCAACCAGAACTGCTACTGGTGAAATAATTTAGGTTTTAAGTATACCTTGTATTAATAGATTTGTTACAGGCTGGAATTTAAAAATTTTAAATTCCACTGAGAAAAAATTTCCACTCAGGAATAAAAATTGTGTGTGTATAATAAAAAGAAATTTATCACTTTCAGTGTTTCAGTGTTGTAACATGATGACATTATCAGTGGCAAACTGAAGTTTAATTACCTGATCATTCTTGATGGAAAATATGTGACAAAAGCCCTAGGCTGTGGAATGCAAACATACTAGGGGGGAAAACTGCTCATATACTTTCCACTAGTAAGTTAAATTCATAGCTAAGAGTGCTCTTACTTCATCACTCAAGTGATAACTTTTTCACCATGCCCCACTACAGTGTTTACTAATATTGTGATTCAAAATAGCCTCTTAGGACCACAAACTTCATTAAAAAAAACCAAAACAAACTTTCTTACGGTGGGAAAAAGATGGACACTATTTTCTCCTCTGTCAGCAACTTTGAGAGCTGTATATCAAAGAAAACCCCAGTAACAACTGTGCATAAAAATCAACACTAAAGATGATGCCAAATGAAAAGGTAAAACAACTCAAGGGGAAAGACAAAATAATTAAAACAAGCCTTTTCCAAGGGCTCCCCAAGATCTATGAACAAATATATTTGTTTCCAGTATACACATCCTCCGAAGGAAAGGTTTTGTCACTAACATAAGTCAAACCTCAGAAGCTAAATCTCTGCCAACACAGTGCAGCTTTGCTGACAGTGTTTCAGAAGAAGTTTTAAACTGACACTTTTGATACAACATCATCCTTCAAGGCAACAACTACAGGGCAGATTCTCTCACATAAGAAACCTATTTGTTCCTTTTGACATCCAACAGACTGACGAACCAATGTTACAAGGGAGGGTTTTTCCTTTGGCAGCACTGTTTTTTACACTGTTACTTCCAGACCAGACTTCTTGGTATATCCTATACCTATAGGTTTCAATATGTGTTAATAAACACATGATTAAAATCTGTTCAGTGGAGGGGGCTATGTTTTTACTGCCTGGTTGCAAATCTGTTTCAACTGATCTTAATGGAAATCTCCAGTTTTGTTCTCCCTGCAGTCCATAGCAAGTTCTGGCCACCTCCCTTCAGGCAGCACTACTGCTTGCACAACCTGTTAATTCAGGAAGCTGAACACAAATCCAACCCTGCCCATCTTCACAAAACCAACACCACTGCTCCCCACCTCTCCTCTTCCCACCCCCCAAACCCACACACTGCAGTTTTCCAGCCTTCTTCATACACCATCTTGAACAAGGTCATTACACACCTGCAAAGGACTTGTATCTGGTACAAGGCAGAGGGCAAGGCTGCATGGGCAAAACCGCAGCATCCCACACTTGCCACGTCCGTTTTACCTTTTAATATATGACATTACTCTGTGAAAGGACAGATCATGTACTAAAAGGCAGTCTTTTGCAAGGATCAGGCACATCCAGAAGAATCATCCCTTTCTTCCTTACAACATGAGTTTTGTTTCACAAGTGGATTAAAAGAAACCACCTACAAGAACTGCTGTGTTTCAGAAAATGTGACAAAAGCAGGCATTCTGTCACAGCCTGAACAGAGTCCAACCTGCTTTTATGCACACTTCTACACATACCTAGTAGAAAGGGGGGGGAGGGAATAGCCATCTCGTTCCCTTGCATCTCCCTCCTGGAAAAACACTCACATATAGAGGAAGCATTCAGCAACAGACTGGGATACAGTCTGGCACTCTGTGGCAGCCAAGCCTACCAGGGTAAACCATCTTGCTGCAGACCACCCCTTACACACTGCATGAAACACTACACACTATCAGCAGTCAAACACAGCACTCGGTTTGTGACAGCTAGCAGTACTCCAAAAGGTCAGAAGGTACAGAAGAACATGCACTCTTACCTACCCAAATTCCTGAGAAAGCAGACACCTGCAGCTTTAGCAAAAACTGCCAGTGGATGTCACAACCAACTTCTGATGAATCAGAAACACAGTGAAACCTAGAAGCAAAAAGATCATGGGCATGAACAAAATATGAATGGGAAATAATCAAATGAAATACTTTTCAAAAGGTAAAGGGTATTCTGAAAATTGTGCTTGTAAGAAGCCAGAAGCAACAATGAAGGCTTCTAAAACTGTGAACCAATTGATTTTTTGCACATAACACACACATCTGAGAAAGCCTGTATAATAAGTTTCTCACTACAACAATCCCAACCCTTCTTTTATCACCCCTTCCCTGAATCAAGTTATTTTCTTCCAGAACACATTCTGCCAGGCATTTAGAGATTAAACACACATTTGGCAACGCCTGAAAGAAAGGGGACATTTAGCAGTGCTGTGGCCCACTTTTTATCCTCACTGCTCAACCTAAAGTCTGTAACACATGTCAAACACAAGGGAGAGCAGGAGTTTTTATCTAAGTCACCAGCTGCAGTACCCTAAGAAGTTTCTGAGTGTAACAGGAAAAAAGAGGTATCAAAGCTGGTCCTTCCTATTTACCAGGTCCTGTAATATAATCTGTATTGTTTCAGAATTACCCTTAACATCTGACCTCTGTCTATTGCTACAAAAGCCTTGCATCTCTGGATGATAGGAGTCCTCTAAAATTAGACCAGGCAAACAGATGTAACCATGGAGATTTATGCTGCAGTCCCAAGAACTCCGCAGAGGTACAAGCTGGAGGCAGAGCACATACTGCCAATGAATTTTTGTCCTACTCTACTCCCACCAAGCTCACGTGTTAGAGGAGATGTACAGTGAATCACATCAAAGAGAGATTAAAATCCAACTCTAAGTAAGGAGACTAAAGAAGACTTAGATTATTCTCCAGCCTGATTTTCCCCAATCCAGTTCACAGCACAGCTACATGAGCACTTGTGCTGACATGAGACAGAAAAGGTACCAGACAGGATAAGCAGATAAGGATGGTTCCTTTCAGCTGCAATGGCAGCACAAACTGTGCATAAAATCACGGTACAAGTGCTATTTGTAATAATTGTTGCTGATATTTGATAGGTTTATAAGCAAATTTTAAGTCACCCATTGCTACTTTCCCAAAAGTATTTTTTTACAGAGTTGAACAAACTTGGAATACCCACCTGGTGGCAAGAGCACTAGCATCAACAAAAATTCTTTAAGAAACGCCAAACAGTGTATCAACAGAGCTCAAGAAAATAATTATTGATACCTTCTTTTGAGCAATGAAAAATACAGCTGAGGGATTTTTTTTTTGCAAGTGAAGTTTAGGCTTATTTACAAAATATTGTGTGAAATTAAGACCTTGGAAAAATGAGAAGTATCAGCAAAAGAGCTGCGGTACACAAAAAATAATCATGCAGTGCAGCAAATGCATTTTCTAAAAGGCAGAGAGAACTAAAATCATGTTTAAAATAAGGCAACACTCCCAGAAAAACTGCATTTTAACTTACATGTCAACAAACTGAGTTTGTCTTTGTCATTAGAATTGCATTCTAATTCTGGGATAGAAAAGCTCAATTATAACTTAGCCTAATGAAGCAAGTATAAGATTTAAAGTCTATTTGTTTGTGATTGCTACTGACATTTTGGCAAATCGTTTGCGTAGAATGTAAAAAAAATAATTTCCACAGGTAGTGGCCTTCTGGTCAAGAAAACAACCTCCTTCTTTTTTTAGGGTGAAATTCTTTGCCAATTGAAGCATTACTAAGATGCATCACAATTCTAACCCAGAACTCTCCATTTCCTTTGGTGTTAAATTATAGACCTGCTGTGTAGAGGTGATTTTTTTTTTTTTTTAAAGATTGCCTGTGAAGCTCAATTGTGATTGGGAAGGCTGCCTACACAGCAGAGAGACTGAGAAAACACACACTTGTAGAGCTGAAAAAACATCAGCATAGGCGTACGTAAGGAGGGAGGGAAGAAAGAATTTGGTTTTACTGAAAAAGGCTATTTTCTGACATCACCCTTGAAAGAACCAAAACGTGTTACTTGAAGACAATTCAGGGGTTGTTTGATACGTTGCAGCTATCAATATGCAGTACTACAAGCAAGATGAGGAATCCTTACAGATTCATGCCTCTGATCTCAGAATCTGCCACCTACCCAAGGAATGCTTCACTTCCCCCACTTCCCTGCCACAACCTGCAAAAGCTGTTCTCACAAAACAGCAAGTCACTTGCAGAACAACAGTTCAAAGCTTTGAAAGCCTTATATAATTAATAACATTAGGAAGTATTGGAATTGTAGACAAAGCTTGTTTGAAAAAATAAGGAGAGACTGCTGTCTAAAAACACGGAGAATAATTAGCATTTAATCTCAGCAGAATCTAACAGTATTCAAAACTGCTGAAAAAATAACCACAAGAAGTTCAGACATATATTTCTCATAGAGACTTAGAAAAAATATTTTCCTCTCTACCTTACATAGCTTTCAGTCCCTTCATCTCCTAAGAAAAGTAAGCAGGCCTTTCAGGATGTCCTATTAACGAAGCCAGATTTTCAATGGAAAAAAGGAACAAGCATCACTGGAAAATATCCTTCTCTGTTTACCTTAGAAAGGCATCACCTTTATGCATTATAATTTCTAAATAAAGAAGCCTACATGAAGCGTTCTCGTGCCATCATAAACCTATGAAAATGTTTTTAATAGCTCTGTCTTTCCCTTCAGAATAAAAACAAAAGGCTTTTGACATATGTGCTTTGGCTGATTATTACCCCAATTACTACCAGGGGAATGAAGACAGCCAGGACAAGTTTCACCAGTAAACTTCAATCAACACGAGATGATTCATTGCAGGCAAAAGATGCTGCTTCTCCCATGGTGTTGGACATTAGCCTACAGCCTGTTTTGCAAACACCAGTCACAAGGAGACAGTACAGCACCTAATTCCCCTGAGTGTTTGGGCTGGTAACTTCAAAGCCCTGTGCCTAGCAGATGACTGAATTCCTGCACCCACAGAACACTGCCACAACAGAGAACAGCCCACAGAGCAGCACTCCTGAGAAGCCATCTGCAACTGAAGCTTTCACAGGGTCCTAAGTTTCATCTCCAACCAAACAAGCTGTCACTGAAGATGCTGAATGGCAGAAATTGATAAGTAACATTACTACAACGTAAACTCAATTCTTCTACAACTTTACAACTATGTGATTGTTAAGGACTAATGGCTATTACTCATACACATCAGAAACACAGGCAAGACAGGATTTTGAAAAGCACCGAGCCTAACCTACCCTAAACTATATGGCAAACAAAAGAAGCATGTTTGGAAGACTCACAACTAAGTTCTTAAAATTAGTTATTAAACGCTCCTGAAGCTCACTGAAGCACAAGTTCTTCTGGGTCAGAAAGACAGATAGGGGGCTACAAAATTCACCAGAAGGAGAATCTCCTGAAAAAGGAGGATCTGAAACAATGAATATTAAATGACAAAAAACATGGAAACAAGAAGAGAAATAGGGTGATGTAGAAACAAGTACAAAAATAATGGTCTATTAAAAGTTCTAAAAATTGGAATCCCTTATTCTAGAAAAGGTGGAGTAGTTGATAATAAAATAAGGTGTATAGATTACTGCTAATCTTTGAAATCATAGCCATCTTGACTTTTACCCTAGTGAACAGGGAAGTACTATTTCTGACATTAATAAAACCTCTCTCAATACTAATCAACATGTAATTCTAATAAACCAAAAATACATGAGAGTATTACACAACAAAAAAATCACACACAGAATTTACATCCTAAGAAAGCATATCCCTTCATGCTTGGCTTGTCAAGCTAAAGCACATTTGCTTCAAGAGTCATGGCCAGAACAATCAAATCTCTTGTATTCTCCATAAAGTTCACTTTTAGGTAAAAAATGAAGTTTTATTTCTTCTTAGTGAGAACAGAGCAACTCAAGGAAGTTTGGAAGGCCATCTTCTACCTTCAGGCTTTAAGACCTCCAGTCAGACTAAAGATATTAGGAAAGAAAAAAGCTAAAAGAGTACAGAGGGCTGTCAGAGGACACTCTGCTGCTGGTGTCTTCAAAATTCACAGAGAACTTTTACTTTTTGCTTTTCAGACACTGAGACATTCAAGAGTTTCTCAGAGATATGCTACTAACAAGGATGTAGGCTGAACTTTTTACTTTCTCATGCTCTTTTGCAAAATGGCTCAGGGTGGGGGAGTGTCTGGGTTTTCCCATTTTATGTATTTTTTCTCTCAAGGGTAGACTAGAAGCCTGATGCAGATTTACAGCCTGATACAAAGTTAAATACCTTTGACATCATAATTACACAGTATCAACCAAAATTAGTACTGTTGCATTAAGTTCATTAACTGCTCTGCTGCCATGTCAACAGGAGTCAATTACTGTAATTCTTAACATTTTTCTCAAAAGTGGTAATGAAACAAAATTTCATTTAAATTAATTTAACAGGAAAAGGCTTCTTCTGATGTTCACAACATCGTTTTCCTCAATTACATCGTAACTCTTCCGGATTACTCACAGCCACCACGGCTTACACCCTTCCATGCTGAGGCCAGTTTTTCTAGCCTCTAGTTTTCCTACAATGACTTTTTCTGCAGTGACTGTAATAGCATACAAATGGCTTTATGCTTACCTTTACTAACTGCACATTCTACAAGCAAAATACCCACACAAAGAGGATGCTGCCAAGTTGAAAGAGCTCCTTGTCTATGAACTAATGCTTTCATCCAGACTTGGACTAACTGAAGTGAAACATTGAGTTTACAGAGCACAACCACGAAAATGTGAACTTTGGACTTGTTCCTGGTAACAGTAAGCACTTTAATGCAAGGAATGCAAACATCAGTTTGTAATGAAGAAAACCATCAAAAAATACTAAGCGTCCACTTCTCCCACTTACATTAGGTAAAGACCCATTCTTCATACTATTACTTCTTTAAAAGTTAGGTTTTCTCTTCATAAAGTCATTCTATTACTTTTCAGTCTAGCAGTCACAGCAAAGCTATGAGATAGGGACAGGATTTTACACTGTAGAATGAGTTACTGCTGCCAAATAAAGAACTAATAATCTGTCTGCAGCAGAAAATACTGGAGAAACATTTAGAAAGGGCAAATTCAACAGAGAATTTGCACATGCACAATTTGAAAACTCACTGTTTTTCATGCTGCTTCCCATCCCTTCTCCCATGTAATTTTAGTCCATTTTACTGCTGTTAAAAGAAAGACTGAGCTGGTGTCTTAACTGACTCTGGAATTTTAAAGCTTTTATTTGTCAATAAAAACAGAGGAAGCACCATAGAGAATATGCTGCTGTTAGGATGCTTTCACAGACTGATAAGTGTTCAAAGTGCCTAACAAATAAAGTATATACCATTAAATAAAATGTAAAGAAAGGGAAATCAAGGCAAGAGAAGGACAATGAGTTGCCAGAGTCATCCAGCAGCCAAGTGTTCATCAAAAACATCGGTCTTCCAGCTCCCAGCTCCCATGGCAAAGGCCAGTAATCACTTCTCTTTATATAAAGCCTTTTCAGCAAAACTTTGATAAACTGGTAATACACAAAATCAGCTACACAAATTAGGTGTGCAAAACAAGAAGGCAAAGAACTGCCTAACAGTGAACAAAGTAAAAGCCATGAAGTGCTGTTACTGAACAAGTGTCACTGAACAACACATGAAATCACATTTGCCTCATCTTTCACAATATCCTGCAATATTGCAGAAGCTCCACTACTTGACCCTTGACTACAAAAGGCATTTCAGCCAGGAATATCCAAATGTAGATTCAGGTTAAGTGCATTTGTGCTGTAAGCATCACTTCTGTAAGCCTCCAGTCCCCTTCACAGTACACCAGAAACATACACCTGCTACAGAAGGAAGTTTCACAGTAAAAACTCATATAGATGCTTACTGCCTGTAAAATTCACTATAAGAGGTATTAACTACATACTATAGTTTCAAAATATCCAAGATAATATGAAAAACTCCACTGTTAAGTAGAATCTATTGACCACAAAAGCTTTGAATCTGTGTCAAACTGAAAATCCTAGTAATCTCTGAGTTTCACACTCCATAAATTATATCTTCTATCCCTAATTGAAAATTCAACGATAATAACAAGACAATTCTCTAGCTAGAAAGCTTTTTGCATATGTAACCAAACTTCTGCTCTGCTATGTTACAAGCATCCGTTCAAGGGAAAAAAAAAAATCATCTACAGGGCCTTTGAGATAAAGCAGAACTCATTATTTCCATCCTACTGCAAAAGCCAAAAGTAGGATATTCAAGGTATTCTCTCCTGCATTTCACAGAAACTGATAATCTGTTCTTTTATAAGACACAAACACCTTACATCTCCATCCCCATTTGATTCACTTGGCAGACCTGGTCATTTCCATTAGAATGGAAGTTTCTCTGCCCATTCAAGGACCTTCATGCTTTTTGCCAAATTAAGAAAAAATTTTAAAGGATTCTTTCTTTGCTTCCCCAGGAAAATTGCAAACTGTTTTGTACTCTTCTCAGTAGACAGCTCATTTATCCACATTTCAAGATATACAATATTTCATAGCTGTCTTCTTGGTCACACAACGCTTCAGGAACTAAAGCATTCTTCTGTCTGCTTACACAGTATCAATATTATCACAGTTTACATTAAAAAAGTTTTGTAAAGAATTTATTGAAAACAGGCAGTCCAGCAATTTGACCACATGTCTCAAGCTCTGTATAATTCAAACATGCAATTTTACTTGTCTGCTTTGCAATTTTCCTATTAATGAAAATAATATTTACCTCACAGGGGGTCAGAACGATTAATTTCCATGAAGAGCTTGAATCTAAAGCAGAGGATAATTTGATAGCTCTCCAAGGAGAAAGGGTGAAGGAAAAACAAATTAGGTTTTATACTCTGTTTCAAATGAGAAAATATTTGAATTGCAGCAGAACCAGCTACAGAATATTAGTAAAATTGCACATAAAAAAAACCCAAAACTCAGTGCTAATATAATTTCTCTCGAACTGCATGCCCAGCCATGAACAGCAGCAGACTCTTCAATGCCAGATTTTTATGTGAAGAGACAAGTTTTGGAATCTGCCTTGATTCTTGTCCATTTCAAAGCTGCTGCCATTTCATTAATAAAAGGAGATGTTACATTCTGAGAACTCAGTGCTCATTTACTCACGGGAAGAAAGGGAAGAGAATTGCAGAACACTCTGAGCATAATACTTGTAATAAACCCAAACCAAAAGAGAAATCTAAGAAAGTACCTTGTGAATCCAGAGACTATTATTACAGCTTACTATTACAGATCCATGAAAGCTCATTCCCAGTTTCAACTGTTCAACTCAAGGCCAGAAAAATTACCCAGTCGGTGTCAGTGGACTACACTGACACTGACCCCGACACTGGATCTGTAACCTTTAAAAGTACCATGGTCTGAAGCCAAATGAATAATTACAAGACACAACATTGAACCCAAGTTAGGAGATGGAGATACAAGGAAATCAGGGGGTTTTTGCTGTATTTTTGGACTAGAAGGGGCCTAAAATAGCACATTTGTTTATCTACAAATGCTGCACTCAAAACAGTTTGTAACTAAAACCCTAGGATAGAGAGAAATATACACTGCTGAACAACTCACAATTTCATCATAAGAGGAATACTAGACACCCTTGTTTCCAATGAAACTGCAATTCTAGGACACAAACTAAGAAAATTATTTCTATAAGAAATTAGATTATGAGGAAACAGAACAGTAAGGCTATCCATTCTTAATGAAGTACATGAAACACTTCCACGTGACCACAATCTGAGATTCTACACTTCATTGTTCATTCGTGCTGGGGAAAAACATAACCTAGAAATACAAGAGCAGAAGAGTGACTTAATATAATGACAACATATGTTTGACTTAATATAATAACAATGTAAGTTTTGTTTATTTAGATGTATAAAACAGAGTTTACTTTTCCTTTACAAAAAGATACTCTTAACAGAAATGTTCTCCAGTGTTATCAACTGCAGACCTCCAGCACCAGGCCAGTGTAATTGACCAAAAATAACAGAAATTGCAGAAGCTACAGATGTTAAAGAATATAAAACTAAAAAGGGTGTGTGAAGAACACTACACTGCCAATAAAGGAGTCTGTGTTTTTTTCCAAGCCACAGAACCACAGAGGAGGAGGTGCAAACACCTCTACCAGCAGCTGCACTCCTCCAGAAGACAGTCATGTTGTTCTCAGCAGCTCAGCTCAGCCACAGAAGAACCCGACTCACCCAGCCAGAAGCACCCACCATCCACATCTAGTTCTTTATCCAGAACACTGTGTGCCAGAGATTTCCATTAAAGAGAAAACTATCCTATGCCAGGCTAAAAATTTCAAATGTAAAAGGAGAATTAGTAAGACAAGCGTAAAACCCCTAAATACTGCAAATGAATATTTCTTTTTCAGTAATTTCGCAATCCAAATAGCATCTTCTGCTTTAGTCCATTTGAGTCATGATCCACCACATTCAAGAATCCACAGGTATATATCAATTCTTCATCTGCTTCCCTATATCCTTTAGTGCAGAACATAAACATTCCTCTAAATAAAGGCTTTGAGAAGAGCCTGTCTGAGTGGTTCATCCAAACAAGCATGCCAGCAAAGTTTTATATTCCACCAGTTGAATGTGAAAATACATAGTGGCTATAAATACTGAGGGAAAAAATTAACATGTTTTCCTTTAGTTTTTCATAGAAGTATTTGTCCATTTATATCCAACTGAAAAGTTGCACAACTCAGTGAGCTACAGTAACAGGAGAGTTAGTTATCAATGCTGTTAGGTAGAAGCTATGGAGTCCACATGACATTCCTTTAAATACATAGCTAAAGCAATGTCTCCAGAAAAAAAAAAAAAGTTATTCTCTTACACTAAATAATAACAAACCTGAAGTCAAGTAATCATTGTGAAATACCGTCCACATCATTCTTATCTGAAAAAAAGCTCTCCTGGATGCCTGAAGTAAAATCCAACAAGCTTCACTTAAAATTTTTCCATTTCAAGAGAGCACAGAGATTGTGTTCAAACTGTTTTACAAATAGGAAAATGTAGAAAACACCCTCAGATGCACTGTGGCAATTTGAATTCCCTTAACAGCATTTTGTTTTCTGTACACATTTGGAGACCCACTATGAAAATCCATAGGGTTATATGATGCCTCTGACAGTGTCTACAAAGAGCCTATGGCAGGTCTTCAATTATATTTATCCAGTCTCAACAATATGACAGCACCCTTACTACACATGCACAATGATTGGCTTCTGATGGACTTAGGAAGCATGGGAAAGAAAACATTAGTAATACATTACATGGAGTTGAAACAATCTAGAGCAAGAACACAGGGCACAACCACAGTTGTAATAAAACCAGTTTATAAACAAACCCAGACATACCATAAGTGTCAGCCAATCCCAGAAACATCCCATTAAGGCCATACAGAGCCAGTCAAACCTATTATAAAGCGTGTACATGCTGCTGGCAGGGGAGGGGCAGAGCTCTCTTCCCCCTTCTTTGGGGGTGCTGGCTTTTGGCAGGATTGATCCCTCAACTCAGTGCACCCTGCAGCTGCACACATCTGTAAGTACAGGAGGTGGGAAGGAACAGTCAGGCTGGGGGAGTACAAAAGCACCATCTGCCCTTCCAGGGGCTACATGGGCTTGTGCCAGGCTGGTGCAGCTGCCCCCCACACCCTGAGGCAAAATGTTCTCTGTTTTGCTAGGAAAATACAGATCCCATCCAATACTGTTACGCAGCAATTACCAAGAGAGGGCTGAGCTCCAAGACACACTAAGGAAAAATCTCATCCTATTGGCCTTACCAGTTACCTCACACTAATATTCATTTCTTTGAGGAAAAAAGCCCTGAACTTTAGCTGAAATACCAATTTTATCAGGTACAAATATAATCTATTAATACACACCAAAATTAGGCTTGGATGCACTTTTAACTCTTATTTCAAGAGATTCAGCAGAAACATTTGAAAAAATTTAGCAGGTGACTTATGTAAAGGGAATTGAAGATGCACCTCTGCAGCCCTAATGTCCCATAGACTGGAGACAAATCAAGCCCAGACTGGAGCACTCTGTTAATGGACCTTCTCCTGACCTGTGGCAAGCAGATCCTACCACGCGCATATGTATCATAGAGTCATAGAGTATTCTCAGTTGGAAGGGATATACAAGGATCATTGAAGTCCAACTCCTGGCCCTGTACAAGGTAACCCCAAGAGTCCCAGCATGTGCCTGAGAGCAGTGTCCAAACTCTTCTTGAACTCTGTCAGGCTGTGACCACTTCCCTGTCCCAGTTGAGCCTGTTCCAGTGCTCAACCACCCTCTGGGCAAAGAACCTTTCCCTAATATCCAACCTAAATCTCCCCTAACATAGCTTCATGCCATTCCCTTGGATCCTGTTACTGGTCATCACAGAGAAGAGCTCAGTACCTCTCCTGATGAAGTCATAGCCTGCAATGAGGTCTCTCTTCAGTCCTCTCCAGGCCTAACAAGCCAAGTGACTCCAGCTGCTTCTTATATGGCTTTCCTTCTAGACCCCTCATCTTTGTAGCCCTCCTTTAGAAACTCTCTAATAGCTTTGTATGTTTTTTATAACGTGGTACCCAAAACTGCCCCCAGCACTCAAGGTGAGGCCAGTGCAGAGCAGAGCAGGACAATCCCCTCCCCTGCCTGGCTGTTGCTGATGCCCCCCAGGACAGGGTTGGCCCTCCTGGCAGCCAGGGCACTGCTGACTCGTATCCAACTTGCCATCGACCAGGAGCCCCAGGTCCCTTTCTGCAGTGCTGCTCTCCAGCCTCTCGCTCCCCAGTCTGTACATTCAGGGGTGCCCCATCCTGGGTGCAGAATCCAGCACTTGTCTTTGTTCAAACTTCATCCATTTGGGGACTGCACAGCCCTGGGATTTGTCCTGGTCTCTGCAGGACCTCCCTGTCTTCAAGGAATCAAGAGCATCGCCAGCCAACTTACTCAGTATGCCTTTGGGTCCTACATCCAAGTCATTTTTGAAGATACTGAAGAGAACTAAGCCTAAAATGGAGCCCTGCAGAACCCCACTAGTGACCAATCACCAACTTGATGTTACCCCATTTACTATAACCCTTCTCTTTTTATAGACACCCAGAGAACTGCCCAGTTTCAACTCCAATTGAACTTTGGCAACACAGATTTTCTCCCCACAGGGGCAAGCAATGCCTCTGTATTCTTCCCATGACAGCAGACCCTGCTTCCACTGGGCATACACTTTATTTTTTTTTTGCCTGAGCTCTAATAGAGCTCAGCTGAGCCAGCCTTCTGCATTGCCTGCTTGATTTTCAACATTAAAAAAAAAAACTGAACTAAATTTCAAGAAAGATCAGAAATTATCATCTAGCAATTACATGAACAATTTCCAGCTCAGTTTCAAATACTTGGAGACCGCAGCATTACTGACATGTTAAACCAAAAGATGTTTGGGCTCCAAAATAAAGAGATGTACCATCCCATATCTCACTTCAGTGTCTGGGTAGAGAATAATTAGCAGTTCCAGTTTGGGCTTAGTAAACAGAAAGGTTACACTTGAGAAGGAAATGTTTGCAAAACTAAAGACATGTATTTTTATATGTTTCAGAGGGTACCACATACTCTGTTAAGATGATGGCCTGAAAGGACTTCACTATCACCAGGGTCTCAAGCACCACAGCCATGTAAAGCCAAAGTGCTAAGGAAACAACCCCACTGCAGAGGGGGGACACCACACAACAAACCCATATGCAGCACAGGATTGCAATCACAGTCTTCATGCAGTACTCTAAGATGCATACATTTTTAACACATTTTTAAGAATTCTACAAACATTTTCTGCAGACAGATTGGTTGCACACTGAACACCAAAAATAGCTGGTAAGATACCCGAGAACAGCTGTCAGTAATAACACAAAGCTTACTCTAGAGGAGAAAGGACGCCTATCTAGCTCCTCACTCACTTCTTCCTCACTCACTTCTTTCCTTACAGTGCAATAGAGTCTCAACTTACAGTCCTAGGTTGCTTTCAACACCAGCATACCTTGATCATAAGTATTCCTCACACTTCCCCTGGCTTTTTGAAATATTTGGGTTTTAACAAAGCCAAAGTAAGGGCCTTTCCTCATACCTAGACTCAACACATGGAGAACTCTCCTATTCCCAGCCTCAAAAGAAAACCCACCAGTTACCTGAGTGCACTTCTCCAGACAAGAGTGTTTGCTTTTGGGCAAAAGAATGCTCCTTGTAATCCCTGCACCAGGCAGCAGACTGCAGACAGTTTTGCTGAGGAGAGGGCAGGAGTATCAACACTGTACAAGGCTCCAAAGGAGAACTACCTTCATCAAAGCATGCCACCAGGATAGCAAAAGCTTACAGAGTCACTCTTCTCACTCAAGTATGTCACATTTTGAAATAAACAAGTTATAAAAATAAATCCCAGTATGTTGCAAATCAAATCTTAAACTCTGCACGGAAAGAGGAAAACTATTAGAGCACATACAAAAGGACCCTTTAAGGAAAAAAAACCAGCTGTGATTTATGAACATCAGATGTAAATAATGCTAATGTGACTAAAAGAAAATAGCCCTTGAAAATAAAGGTAGCCTGCAACAACAAAAAATCCCTTCAGATCCACGATTTCACCACTCAACCCAAGTCCTGAAACCTTTCCTCCCTGTAGCTGGCAGGGAGAAGAAACTCCGGGGACAACTGTGAGGCCCTTTGGAGGACCCTATCCTCTAAACAAAACCAAGGCAAATGCTTCCAAGTCAGTTCACACCAAGAAAAAACATGCTTAGCTTAATGGAAGATTAATTTGGCTGTATGGTAATGAACACAAAACTCTGGCTATTGAGAAAACATTACAGGAATTCTTCTCTTAGAAACTGTCTACCAGCATGGGTGTGCTGTGTGTACATTTCAATTTCAAACAAGCCAAATTCTGGCTCACATTCACTCATTTACCAAAAACTGTACATGGATCTGGAATGAAAAGGGAAAAAATGGGAGAACAGCAAGACGTCAGACCCATTACTTAAAGAAATTACTAGTTAAAGCCTACTCACTTTTTTCAGATTTTTTGTGGACTGCAAGAAGCTTATAAATATGTCCTTATATCTGAGAAATACAGCCTAAAGATTTCCAACAATTTACCTTTAACTATAGTTAATATTTTGTTAAGCATACTTATATTCCAAGCACAAATACCACATGGCAAGACTCAGAAACTGATTTTTTTTGCAGCTGTATTTTTGTTATCCTTATTTCATAAACCATTTGTTTCTCAGTAAAATACATAGATAATGGGATATGTGCCCTTAAACAAGCTCAAGTAAAAGGTTCTACCTTCCTCCTCTTTCCTTTCAGACCTTAGCTGGCAGACAGCCAAGAGGATGTTTATAGTAATAGAGGATGTTTATTAACCAACTTTCTTAGGTTAGAGAAGCTGGTGCCTTCATAAAAACATTTGACAATACCTTTTAGCAACCAAAGTACTCAACTGAAATGCATTCAAATAATTCTACTTTAAAAATACTTGGGAAATACCGATCCTGAACTCACATCTGCAAAGCTGCTTTCTTTATACTGTGGGTCTAAATCCCCAAAATACAACCTTCTTTCAACCTCTGTCATATTTAAACATACCTTTAATTCACAGCAAGTTTCAACATCTCTTATGGAGTAAACGGTTTCCAGCAACTCACAAGCTTGAGAATGAAATATTTAAGAATTTCTGGTTGTCTTCAGACTACAATTTTCATTAAACATCCTCTTCTTTTTACCAAACTTTCACTTTGTCTTGAACTTATTAACCAGATCACAAGTCAGACTTGGAAAAAATTTACCCAGCTAACCACAGAAACACAAAAGCTATGTTAGCATACTGGATTTACATGGATTACAGAAGACATTGTTCAACCTTACAAGCCAGGACTAATCCATACTCAGCATGTAAGTTCCTTACTGGAGTCTTCAAACATTCCTCTTTATCATCCTTTTGTGAAACAAAAATGACACCACTTCAGAGACATAAACGAGGTAGGCAAACTGAAGGTCAGAGGCACTCACTGGGCACCCCTGGCACCCTCAGGACCTCCCCAAGGCA
Organism: Rhipidura dahli; assembly: GCA_013399225.1. Lineage (NCBI taxonomy): Eukaryota > Metazoa > Chordata > Aves > Passeriformes > Rhipiduridae > Rhipidura > Rhipidura dahli. Next base: position 1,851,812 of record VXAC01002937.1, on the reverse strand, counting down.
GCCAACCCACAGTCCAGCACCACACTGCTCCTGGAAGAAGCAGGAGCTGCAGAAGGCAGGAGTGTTGGCTTTTCCCACCCTGCGAGCCCTTTCATGTTCTGTCACCAATTGCCAGCTGATGGCATGGTGACCCAGATCACTGGGAGCCAGCTCTACTGGAACCTGGCACATCTGCTCTGGCAGGTTAGCTCTGACACAAAAAGCAAGTGCCACTCAAGTCTACTGAATGCCTCTCAGAATTCCCAGACCAGCAAGGGGCTACATGGGAAACTGCAGAGGAATACAAGACCCGAGTTTTCTGCGAAAATTCAGACTGGATTAAAATTGCCCAGGGAGCTACATTAAACATGTACATTTCTGTCTGTCTTTTTCCAGAGTTCCTCTTCCTCTTGAGCATCTTTTCTGTCTTATGCCCCGTGCCACCTAAACCACCAAAGTCAATCTGGTTTTCAAACAAGATCCTCTTTCCATCACACCACCAGGGCCTAATCCAGCACATCCAACATCTCTGAAAGCAGAGCCTCATAAAAATGCACCTCATGCAGAACAAAAGGACTGTGATCCACATCACTCAATACAGACACTGCTAGTTCAGAATTCAAGAAGAGGGTGGTAGTACTGGTTATAAAGGGTAAATAAGCATTTCTCAGATTTGAGACAGTGTAATTGATTCCCAGCACCCCCCATACTTTCTTTTAATTGGCAGATCCAGGTACTGTAATACATGAACTAAGACTTAGTATGCAGTAAGTTGATCATTCACAAAATAACTGCTCACAAAACTGTCTACTGAAGACTTACCTTTAAAATAGACATTATATCATATTTTAGCTCCTAAAACCACCCAAATGTTAATTAAATATTTTGTACATTTTTAGTAACTATATTAATATATATCTAAAAGGCAACTTCTAAATAACTTCTAAGCTTAATATTACTTCTAAAATAAAAATAACATCTGTAGAAAGCTACCAAATAATGATACAGGTGACATGTCTAGCAACTTTCAAATTGGACTATAAGTATAGCTGTCACACATACACAGCACACTAATTGCAAATACCTAATACATTTTGCTCTAGGGAACAAATTCATGTTTTTAAAACATGGGAAATCAAAAGCTTATTAAGAATTTTTAATTGTCTGTGACCTAGACAAGATAACTAGCATACGACTGACTGAGTATCTTTCTTACTGATTGAAATACCAGTAATTTCCCTGTAGACCAAAGCAGATCTTATCAAATGACTGCTATGCCCTGAAGAGGTCATAAATTCGTAATGGTATGCAGTGACTTGATACTGTATAGGGGGAGAAGGAAGGCAGAAAAGGAATATGCATTACGTCAATGAATTGCAACTTGCTCCTGAGCAGCATGCTATCACCAGTTTCACCAGCAAAGGACAGATGAAACAGGTAAACTACTTGCAGGCTCCCCTGGGAAGATACACAGCTCTTAAAGGAAAGTTGCCATGCAGGTCACATCATGTCAACCTCCATGTATATAAAAGATATTATCAGCTCTAAAGTTAGCGACAGCAAGTTGCATCTTTTAAAGAGTGACTTGTTTTTACAAAGGGAACCAAATATCTGTACATTTTAAGCCTTGTAAAATAAAGAATTGAGAGCACAGCTGCAACAGCAACACAGATACAGAAGGCCATCTTGGCAGCAGATGTACTGTACCAGAGATAGAGAAATCTGAAATATGTTCCATGGATCAAAATACATATTCCTGCATTATGTTACTCCAACGTTAGGTGTTCACAGCATCTTATTCCAGCATAACTGGCCAGGACAGAGGACTGGATTCCAGGAAACAGGCAGGGACTGTACATCATGCAGATAGAAGGGACACTTTGGGGAACACTAATATGAGAACTACTTTAAAGAACTCATCTAAAAAACAGGGCATTAAAAGATATACAAAATGTCACCACTGTGAAAGAAGTTACAAATCCAGAGTAAGGAAGGAAAAAAATTAGATTTCTTTTAGATGCAAAGGCTATAGCACATAGAAAAACTGATCCCCAAATCTTTGTGGTTTTCCTATTTTATTCCTTCTATTTCTAACCTTTTTCCAAATGTTTCATATCCAGTGCTTGCTGATGAAACAGCAGTTGCTTTATTCTGGTTTCAGGGCAAGAAATGTAGGGAGTTAGTGTTAAAGGCCTGTACCAAGCACAAGAAGATACCAGACAAGCTCTGTAAACTCGAATATAAACATTGCCAAGGAGATCCACATATGCTCTGCTGGCTGTGTGCTGTTGGCAAGAAGAATGTTTGCCCTTCATGCCAAGACAAAGGTTGCAGCTCAGCTGTGGTCTCAGTTCTTGCTGGAGGTGAAGGGCTCAGTATATCCTGCAGGAAGAACATTATCTAACATCACTGTTCTGGAACAGTCATGTTTCGTTCAGATACCTTTTGTTTACCTTTGTAAACCCACGTATAAAAATATTTATACACAAGATGCTGACAAGTTGGTCCAGAAATAGTGGGTTATTTCCAGCTCAGATTCTGTAGACATTTCATTCACAGCTCTCATTTGTGCCCATGGCCATTCCCTGTGGCCATTGCTGCACAAATCCATTTATACCAACCGAGCTATTCTCGCCACTTTTCAAACTACAGGTTGGTCAACTACCAGTTCACCACTGAAAAAGCCAAGTTTCTTCCTAAATTATTTTATTTCTGAGAACCAAAGAAATTATTTATAAATAAAGGGACTTTTCTTCAACTCCCCTCCCCCATTATTTTCATATAATCAAATATGCATTACATTGACTTAAGTCCATGCTCATATCTAGTTTTATCAGATTTCCTCAAACATGGATAAAACACACAATGCATCTTCCTTTTTACCTAAATAATAAAATAGAAACCTTCAGAAAGTGACCAATTTCTGAAGGGCATTGTAGGACACTCCTGCTGGTCATTTATAGTTTCCTTTTGGGAAGGTGAAAGAAGGGAAATAATTATTTGAATTCTCATGCAATCCAATCAGTTTGACTCAAATATGTGCATTAATACAGGCATTACTGTCAAACAGGGAGAAAGGCTAAATACCTGCAAAAAGTTAAATCACACATAATTAAATTTTGGCATCAGGCTGATTGCATCATTCTAATCTTCAATCAAAAATGAAGAAATCAAATTAATTCAAAATGCATCCTTCTGCCATGCAGATAAAACAGATAATATTCCTAACCCCAAACTCACAAAAAAAGGCATTAGAGGAGCTGGTGATCTTGGGTCTTTCCTCCCACAAGCTAAGCAGAAAAATCCTAGAACTACAACAGAATGCTAAATCATAGCAGTAAACACTGGATTTAGTGGACTTTGCAAGCCACCACAGCTTGATGTCAGACCTCGAGAGCTGACCAGAAATGAACATAAAACATAGGAATACATTCATGTCCACAGAAGTTCAAAAAAGAGAGGAAGAAAATTATTATTACTAATTAAGCAGAGACAATTGGGGACTTTAGTAAACAGTGGTAGTTAAGAAGCAAACTTGCAACCAACTTAACATGGAATTATAGTTATGTTGACTAATACAAGTAAACCAGGCACGTCACCCTCCCTGGTTTCAGACACCTGCAAGAAGGCAAGGGGTGCATTTACCAAAATTACTTCTAGTTGTGTAAGACTGATATCCACACATCTGGAGCTTTCCACCTGCCACATGCTGATCTTGCCACTACCAACCAAGCCACTGAAGTGAACATTGCAATGTAAGCCAAGCAGGAGTATCTTACTGTAAGAAAGAGACAAGAAGTACAAAGAAACAATTCTGCAAACCAAGCTCAAGGATGAAAATCTTATCCGATCTCAAGGGGGCTGCTGGAGTTTAAAGAGCAAGTATTTTGGTACACTGGAAGGTTTCCATAAACAGTTTACTTTGAAACAAGTGTCTGACCTTTCTTTGCCTCCAACTCATAACCTGCTACATGCTGTCACCTGAAGAGGTACTCTGAGCTCAGAGGAAAAGAGAAGCTTGGGAAAAGTAGGTTCAGCTGGAGGAAGCTGAGAAACAGTACACAGAGACAGCCACTTGCTACGTAAGGCTAAAGACAAAAAAACATAGACAAGTTCTCCTGCTTTTAAGAAAGTGCTCATAAAAGGTACACCCCGAGAAACAATACCTACTTTATAAAGACCTTTACAAAAGGCAGTGTTTCCATGTCTTTTGAGGAAAGGATATGCACTATGAAAAGCTTTATACTGAACCTCTCAAGGAGGCAAACAAGAATTGCACAGCATTCATGTCTGAACATAAATTAAAGGTTCTTGTAGGGTTTTGGCTTTTGTGGCCAGGAAGAACTGGTCACTCAGCTTATGCAAGATTAAAATGAAATAAAAGCCTCAGGTACAGATAACCTCATAACCTCCCTGCTTTGCAACAAGAGAAGCTAGTGCCACAAGAGGCTTGCCAGTTGTTCTTCAGTCTCAATAAAATCTCAAAAGCTGAACAGAACACAAGCTTCTAACACATCTCACACTGGCTTCCTCAAAGAGAACACATTCAGGTAATTTTTCACTGCTGAAACTTAAGGTAACAATGCTACTACTACTTTAAAACACCATAAAACCAACATTCTTAAAAAGCAGTCCTCCCAAGTGCTTGAGTAATTTCACTTACAGGAATACTCTTGCTGAAGTTAGCTGGACTGCTCACATATTAAGTGCCCTCATGTTGTTACAAGTAGGAACTAACTCTATCCTCACAGCAGGTAACTCTCACAAAAAATACCTGAAAATTGATAGACAATAGGCAACAATATAAATATCCAACTTGAGAAAACCCTCATCAAGTTTTATTTTGCAAACTTGGTCACGGATGTTGTCTGGAGCACACCTTTAACACATTCACTCATTCTTAATACACTGTGTACTAGTTATTCCTGGCTTGTAATTCTAGCTAAACTTTGCTCCTGACTCTTAAGGTAAAATTAAAATTTCTGCTAAACTACAAATCAGAGTGTATTTTTAAAACTGATTAATTCTTTTTCCTGTTGGGCCAAATGAAAGCAACTTTGGTTTTGGTCAGCCCTAAATAATTATAATATTATCAAATATTAGGAATTTGGAACGACTTCCAGATACTCTACTCAGGAAATACTACCTGAGGAAAAAGGCTGCCATTTTATAGCTAGAAAACAATCAGATAATTTAGCTAAATGACTTCTTTCTCTTTTCTCCACCTTTACTTACATTGTACTAACACAATGGTACTTAGTCACACGTGACAAGAAGTTGGTATCAGAGGTGTAGCCAAAAGTGTATTTGCAGGACAAAGAAAGTCACATTTACAAAATTAACTATTTCAGGTGAACAGCAATGCACCAACAGGTGCGCAAGAAATAAAAGAACGGCATTTATTTGCAACTGCACTGCAATGTTTTTTCTGCATTACCAACATGATGGAATACACAGTCACCCATTCCCTCAGTACTAATGAGCTCTGTACATAATACATAAAAATATTCCCATGATGTCCCAATTCTGTAAGCAGACAGAGACTGCACAAGTTGTCTACAGACATCTGAATGCATTCAAAACTGTGGCTATACTGGAAAACATTATCTCTAAGAAGACACTTTGAGCATAAAACCGACCTTTTCAAATTTTTATGGTATTTTTTAAAACCTAGAGCAAGAATGCAAAGTCTCTGTTGACTTGAAGGTGTATTTTCAATATAATATGTTTTCATTTTTTTTCAAATGAGAAATGCAATACAATGATTTCAGCTACTTCATTTAAAGCATTGGTGGAAAACCCTGTCCCAATCCCAATTCAAAAACCCACATCTCAGACCTATTGTTTTGTTTTCCCCTTACAAGCATAAGGTTTTGGCAAAAAAATTCTATTAAGTAAACAAATTGGAAATGAAAAATTTACAGTACAGTCTAGGGAAAACATCACCTCACCCTGTCTAAAACACAGCTTATGGTGGGTTTTTCATGAGAAATGGAAATCTTCTAACTTGTTTTGACAATAAAAGAGTTCTTTTATAACTGCTAACCAACAAACAACGGAACATCCCTTTGCCATCCGAATCTCTCCTGGCTGACCTTAGAAATCCACCAGTTATCCAAGTCCAAATGAGCACTGCTCTTTTTTGTGTGAAAACAGCTTCTTTACTAAGATGAAATTTATCAATAAACAGCCCATTTTCAGGGATGCCAGACTGTTACTGATGCCAGGTGTACGTTCAGAGGCAAGCATGGGCTCGCTAACACAGTGCAGCTAACACAGTCTCACCAGGATCACCAGGGCACTTATTTGCTCTGACTCTCGTATGCACAGCTGCACCTCTCCCTCTTCCCTCCTGGCTGGCAACTACGCCCGGCCCTGTATAAACAAGATCCAGCTAAATGTCATTGTAGTTTTAATACTCTGAAGTTTGGGTTTGCTTTTTTGTTTTGGGATATTTTATCCTGGTAATTGATTCCAGACTTTCCATTTGCAGAAGATAACTACAGTATCCTTTTCAGTCCTGTGATCAAGGCAGCTAAGGGTACAAACAGATGAGCTGGGAGATAATTCTTCTATTCTAAGATAAACTAATGAAACATCATGAGTAGGAGTTATAAACCCCAAATACTCCCTCAGCATACACCCTGGGTGTGTCCATCACATCCATCAGACCTGGCACTCCCTAGGGTTGCAATTCAGATTCATGAGCAAAACTGTTGTGGTCGGATGGAAATGAAGAAATAGAAACTGCCGTATTCATTTTTCTCACGTGACCCTTAGAAGATTTTTGTAGCAAGACAGAGCTATAGGATATGGTGCATGAGTGTTCCTAATAATTGCACCAGAGTAAGTTCCCTCTGGTGCACTCCACAAGTGGAACATGCAAGACACAGACAGATTTAATACTGGTTTTGTATTTTCAGACCTTGACTCTGAAATAACCAGTATTTCATTGAAATAATACCCCATCCACTTAGCATGGAACCTATTTAGTACGTTTTAGAATAAACAGATGAGTCACTGAAATCATCACATTCTTTGAGATATTGTGCATTCCAAACTCCCTTCCTGTCCATGAGAAGAAAGCAAACAAGTCAAAGAGATGAATAAATATAACTCTGGCCAAAAATAAACGCGTGGCTAAATATTAAGTGCCTGTGTTACACTCTCCTTTTAAAATGATCTCTCTCAGAATAGAGATTTAAATACATATTAAAAGATAACTGCTGTGGTCCTTCTAACATACTCTATATCAAAATACTTAAATCAGTACATGCATGTGAATTATAGTGATCAAACTACAAAAACACAGGTAAAAAATAATCAAATAGATTTGGATTGTGATAACCCAAAAAGCAGGCAAGTTAATGCTTACCAGTTTGAAGTGTTCAACTTCATATTCTTTCCATGCTATCAAACTATGGATCATTTTAGCTCCAGTATCACTCATGTTTTTGCCCCCAATCCTCAGAAATCATGCTTTTCTTCACTTAGAAGTAACCAACATGTGACCTCGTTTTGCTCACAGTCATAACCCTATGACCATTCTACTCTACTATTGTAGACTTGCTTCTCCTGTGGCTATTTCTGCATACGTCTGAAGAGGCCTTACAGATCAGTAAGTAAACTTACTCGTGCCTGTGCTAATTCATTGTTTTATCCCTTGTAACAATTAGTAAGAGAGAACACAGAACTGGAGAAAAAATGCACATGCAGACTGCAGAGAAAACAACAGCATTCACTGAAAATAATGACACAATGCTTAGAACTCTTTTAGAAAAAGATCTACCATCAGCTACTCTAAGGTATAAAGACAAACTGGGTTTGGAGATACTAAAGAAAAGGGATGGAGTTTCTGTGGTTTTGGTCTTGAAGACCTTAACACCATACGGTTTTAGTTGTTTGAATTAGATACTTCTAAGTCAGTCTAGCCCCCAAACCTAGCACATATATAAATGTTTGAGCGTTTAGCCCACAAACAATTCATCTGTAGACCAAGCATACAGCCCATCCATAAAAAAAACAAGCCAAAAAATTTTGAAATGCAAGTATATGCAGGTAAGTTTCCACAAAACATGGGAATTCTGTAACAAGGATATTACAGGGCAGCCCTTCACAAGAGATCTAACATTTTGATATGCAATTGCTTTTATTTGCACTTGAGTACAAGAAGACTTTTGAATATTTCCCACAAAAAAATTTTACCAAAAAGGGAAATCCAACACGACACCTTTATTTTAACGTGCATCTTAACTGACTAGAAAAACTGACTAGAACACTCTGGAACACATTTTCCTAAAACTAAATCGCACATTTCTTTTGCAGTGGTGTATCCAACACTAACACTAAGGACTGCAAGAAGTCTTGACAATAAAAAACTCACTGAAAAGAGGGAAAAATTGACAGTTTTGAAAACTGACACATCCGGAAAATTACTAAACCTCTCTTATGAAGAGGGAGCATGGGGATAAAAACCAAACTGAGGACTATTTTAAATTTCAGACATCCTGATTTTATGAGAAAATGTATCACTTCAAACAGATAGTTTTACCTACTACATGATCAATTAACAGTTAAAGATTTAATTACCAGCAAAGCTTCTTTAAATTTACTGTCTACATCTCTGGCTTCCAAAGATATGTGAATAGATGGGAATGCAGTGCCCAGTATTACAAGCTTAACAAATCTATAGAATGTAGACTATAAAAACTTTTGTAATACCAAATTAAAGACAGTGCTTAAGAGCTTTCCCACAGCCACTTGTAAAAGACAAGCTCTAGAAATGAGGCAAAGGTATGATTAAACCTTCTTGGTTATAGACAGACAGGTTCTTTCACCTTGTAATCAAGGTCTGAATCCAGGCTTGGACAGCCAGATCTGGTCACAGAGGAGATCTGCTCTCTTTCATTACTTAAGTTTCAAAGTTTCAGAGCCCCGCATGTTTCCTGACTACAGTTTTTCCCCACAATATTAGCTAATAGTTCCCTAGAACTACTAACATTAAATTTACTGCCAAATTAAATATTGTTCCTTAGCTCAACAACTTCCTTTCTCTTGGAATATTCTTGGCTGTTACCATTGACACAGTCACACAGCTCTGCAATCCAGTCTTTACTATTCGCCTCTGTTTCAAGGGCCCAGTTTACACACAAGAATAGCAACAAACAAGAAGAATCAGAAGCAACTTTTAGCATTAGACTAAGGTTAAGAATGGTATTGTGTTGGGGCAATATTCAACTTGAGCATTATAAAAATCAAAGAAGAGGATACATGTCAAATAGCAGAATTATTCCTCAATTTACTGCAAGCTCTTTCCTTCTGACCAACAGACAACTCCTACTGGGCAGGAACATCCACCAGTCTAGTCATTCTTTAACAAAGTACAACCCAAAGAAAGAAGTACAGCTGACTGAAATTGGTCTCAATAGAGCACTTTGCTGGGACACAAGCAGGAAGCCAATTAATGGGAGTTCACAGCTGGAATGCCACAGTTTTCCACATTCATAGTTTCCAGCAGCGTTCAAGTATGCTCTGACCACCAACCCAGAACATAAACTTAGCAACTTAATATTGCTCAAGGGCCCCATCTGATTTGTAAAGAGGATACTACTACTAAAGCAAGACAAATAGATTTTCATTTCTTTAAATAGAAGGCATTCCTGCCTTCCTGCAACTACTAAGTTACCAAATGTGGGGAGCAATCATCCATGGAGTAGCACAGTATTAGGACAATGACTCTTTGCAGATAAGTGTGCTTAGATCAAAGTTGAGGAAACATTTAGTGAATGTCTTACTTTGACTGGCTGCTCCATCTCTTTTCATTAGAAGCTTTGATTTTATCATAACTAATTAGAAAAGCAACCATTCCTAATTAATTTTCTCCACATTTACTGTATTATAATTCTTCATTACCAATGAAGCATGCATTCTGTAACATGCAAAACAGAACAAGACCAAAACAATTCTGAGGAAATATGACTTCTGCAATAAAGCTTTATGTCAAACAGGTACCTTACTCCAGTGCCAAATCACATACTATTTCAGGATGCAACTATGAATAAAACTCTGCCTTGATGTGTCATTTACTATGACCATACACTTCAGCTCTAAGCCATACAAAATTACATGCAAAATGCAAATTCATAGGAACAGCCCATCTGAGAAGAAAAAGATGTTTTGACAGTGTTTGCACTTCCTCTTAGATCAGATCAATGTGGTTGCTGTGAAATAAGTCTTGCAGCTGAATGAGAGAGCCGACCAGTTTTGTTCCCCCTACTCCTAGTACCAGGACGAAAGAGTGTCTATTCCAACTTGTGTAAGTTTTCCCCAAACAACTAAAATCTCAGTAGAATTTTAGTACTACTAAGAAGGAGCATGCACTGTTACACAAGGACTGTGTCATTATCTTGCATTTTGCACTTAAATTCAAGCACAGGAGGTTGGAACTAGATGATCTTTAAAGTCCCTTTCAATGCAAACCATTCCATGATTCTGTGATTCTGCTTATAAACCAAAAAATACTTAGCCTTTTGAACAGTTGCTGCATTTATGAAACCTGTACTAACATAACTCATCTCCAGGTAGTAGAAGCATACTTTAGGGAAAGATATCTAATTTATGTTGCTTTTTATTTTACTTCTGAGATAGATACAGATATGTGTACGTGTGTGTCATAATAAAGAGTGTGTGTGTATATACATCTATCTCCCAGAATAAAGAAAAAACTAAATATCCTTAGCTTTACCCACTGGAACAGGAAACACAGCCGGTGAGGGCTGTGCCACTAGGCAGAAGCACTTTGCCTTCTGAAAAAAAAAACCACAACAGAAAGCAAAGCCATATGAGATTTTGAAGAGTATCCATTCTGAGGATCCTAAGAACACTGCTACAGTTCTTTCTCCAAGCTGAAATAAAAGACCAGAGGAGACAGGACAGGCATCATAAAGATTTAGAAATAATTACGATTTCAGAAGTGGAAAGGTACATGGGAGACTTTGAAAACAGTCTGAAAAGGAAGTGTTTCCCCATCTGTGACTCCCAGCACATTTAGCTTACCTTTATACCTCTATCTGTTGTGAAGAGATGCTAGAAATAAGAAATGCTCTACTAGGGGTCCTCCTATATATACAGAGAACAGCACAGCCATCGTAAACAAAACTCATAGTAAATTAGATGCTTTTAGCCATCAGGAGCAGCACAGAATTTCACCCTCCATTTTATGCATCAATTATTACCTCCCTGCCTTTGCACAGCATAGCCATTGATGGCCTGAACATAGGGCATGTTTGTATTCAAAAGGCTCTTGTGCTGAAGGCTCATGAGAAAAATGTTTTATATTATGTCTTAAAGTTTCAAATCACTTATTTGAGCACCAAATTAACACCACTGGTTCACCTTTTAAAAATATATACCATTATTTTCAAATCTCAAATGAATTAATAAAACCAAAGACTGTCTTATTTGACAAAGTTAAATTTACTGTATAAACCCTAGTTCCCATGGGTATGAGAGTGAAATACATTAAATGGCCATTCCACTTGGCACTTCTACCTTGACCCTGACCATTAAAGCACAGAAGAGAAAGAGCAAGGATGACATGTTATTTGAGAATTATCTTTCTATAGGACTTTTGGTTCAGTGAAGGATTTCCTTCATGTATTCTATTTCTACAAATCCACAAAAGGGGGCTGAAGAGCCAGTAAATCTTATTTCTTTCAGGTGCCAGCTGAAATGAGGGGGAAGGTTTGCTTTCAGCTTTGAGCAGCTTAGCTTACAGGTCCTTTCCCGAGAGAGCCTTGGCTATTACTCAAATCCACCCATTGGCAGTGATGTACCCAACTACCCCTCAAAGTGTCAATGAAATACAAGAAATGCATTACACAGTCACACTGGCAAACACTGGGAGGAGGATGTGCATATGAATAAATACAGCACATCACAGTTCTTTCTTCTGGTGAGCTGCAAGCTCTCATGCAACAAGTTATGCTGCCTGACTGCCAAAGTGCAGTCAGTATTCAGCCAGTCAGGAGGCAAACTAATGCCCTGACATCCCATACCATACAGATTTCCACAAAAAACCCCCACCACCCTCCAGGTGATTAAGACAGCAAAGCACACAAGGGTTATGTCTGAAGAGTCACAGAGCAATTAAGTAATGTGAACACCATGCTCAGGATCAATAGCTACATGAAATAGATTGTAGCACAAAAGAATTCAGTCTTTTTGTGAAACACAGTACTTAGATTCTGGAGTAAGAGTATCAAAACCTTCCTCAAAGGACATGAAAATTCTCTGTGATCGTGATTTTAAAGCACACAGAGTAAGAATTAAACACTACTAAATACTCCTATTACCACAGTGCATAGCAAATAAAATTAAAACAGGACCTACTTTGTACCAGGTGCAGAAAAAACAAAGCCAGTTCCTGAGGTAATTACCTAAACTACTTGTCACACTGCAAGCATTGGGCAATTAATACTGAAACTGTGCTCCCTCTGCCAGAGGGAAAGATGTCATATAGTTAAGGATGTACAAGTTCATCTTCTATTGTGCAATCCTTGTTTGGATCACTTGTTTCTATCTGATCTGCACGAATTCTATAAAGTTATTTAATTATGCAGTATGCAAATCTCCATGTTTCGGATGGTTTAAGCTCTTGCAGTCAGAACCCAGGAATTCATCGTCTCCCTAGTAACACACACCTGATCCAGAAAAGATTCAGGCACAGCAACACAGGCAGGCAAAAGCAATTTCTGGAAGCAACTTTAAAAATACCTCACCTACCAGCAGAGGAAATCTGCTCCAAATGACTAAATTCACAGCCTCAGGCTTTTAAGGCCCCTCCAATGCAGTCATGCTCAGAAGTGCTTTTTACCGATCTTAAGCCAAATACCACAGGCATCATTGCCTGGCAATGGGAAAAAAACAAACTAAACCAACTTTGCAATGACACCAGGAGCCATGTTAGCAAGGAAGTTACCCATGGCTAACTCAAGGCATCCCTGAGAGCTACCTCAGCACACTGTAACCAGGTGGTCCTCAACCAGCACTGCCCAAATGGACCATGTTGCAGGACAGTGCCATCCCCCACCCTGGCTGTTAAGCATCATTGCAGCTCCAACCCAGAGCCCAAACTCCATACCAGAAGCAGCCATTTGCCTCATGCCCCATTTGAGGATGACCCCTGCATAAATGCCAAAAAATCCTGCTGCTAACATTCAGACAGAATATTCAAGTCCTTAATGTCTCCAGACTTCATCTAATGTTTACTGAGAACAAGGAGGGAGAGCAACTCAGTCCAGGGCCAGCATGAGATCAAATGCCACGCAACTCATTATGGCACCTGAAGATGAATTGCTTCAAAGCTAACACCTCCCCTGAAAAGATGCAGCAGGACTGCAACACATCCAACAGCCCTTGGAAGTGACAGCGCCTACCTCTAGATATGAAGTTTGAAAAAGAACAAGAACAGGAAATACTGAGAAAATTCAGATGATTTCTGCTTTGTTGTTGGGAAGCCTTGCACTAGAGTGGCACAGGCTCCTTGTAAACAAACTTCCTAGCAAAACAGATGTTGCTAAGGGTTTTTTTAATATGCAAATATCTTACCTTTAATCAGTTACAACACATCTTCTAATCAAACTCTGTTCTAATACTCAAAAATTGAGCTTTTTTTTAAGAAGCAACAGAGATTCTTTCATCATCCAGACAATCAACAGACCTTTTTTTTTTCAGAAAGACAAAAAAACCCAAAAAAACAACCAAAAAAAAAAAAAAAACAAAACAGAAAAAACCCCTTCCTTCCCAGCAACTGGTACACAATTTCTCAGCAAGACTCTTTTAATTCAATTCTATTATTCTAACTGAGATGTGGAGGACTGTCCTCAAAAAGGGTCCAGCAGAGTACCTGTGAAAGGCAAAATATCATGACCACCATTTACCATGTGAAAAACTAGCTGACAGAAGAACATTTAATGAATTAGTTCTACCAACACATGAAACATGCCTTTTTCAAATTCTAATATTCTGAGTATTTACAACCTCCTAAAATTATCCCCAGGGCCAAATTATTTTATAAGATTAATTAGTAAAAAACCCCAGTGAACCAATTTTTCAATGTATGCAAGAATTATAAAGCACATATTCTTCCTTCTACTCTAAGTAGCAGCTGTCCTATTTCTCTTTCAGGCTTTTTATTACACACTGGGACTGTTTAGACACAAACTTTGACAGAATAGGAGAATGCATTTTGAAGAGACTTAAACAGAAAAAAATTGAAAAGACTGTGTGCTTTAACACTTTAAGAAAAGCATCAGAAAATAACATTTAAAAATAACTATATAAAATGTTCGTGTTTAGAGCTTATCCCCATAAACACTGATGGCTAATTCCATTTAACTGGAGAGAGAGGTTAGACTTTGGGAAAAAAAAACCAGCTTAGCCTACACTTTTAAAAAGTCACCCTTTGAACTTTCAAATATTTGTATTTCACCTGCACAAAGAATTCCCTCTACCTGTTGCCATCTCACACACAGTCCCCTCTCCAAGGCACTACTGCCTGCACCTACAACACAGAAAAATCACACCTATCTGGCAGTCATTTGGCCAAGCTGATAAGCACTGAAAATCCTGGTTGAAGAGTTAAATGGTTGTACTGCTGCACCTCAGTAAAGCAAATACTCTGCTGGCCCCAGTACTATGAAGGTAGGTGGCATTTCCCTAAAAGTTACTGCATAATTTTTAGATATATCTATAGCATGTGTGTATATATATATATATATACACACACACACTCTAGCAAAATCTAGTAATATTTAGACAGCTGTTAACCATAAAAACTGAAAGAAATAACAACACCACTAGACTCCTGAGTTTTCAGGCACCTGTTGCAACAGAGCTGTAATTGCCTCCTCTCAATGCTTCAGCACTCCTTTCTACCATCCCTTCTTGAAGAAGACATTTAAAAAAAGCAATCTGAATGAAATATCATCAGTTAAATACACACACCTGCCCCCAAACAGATGAAGTCAGATTAATCATAGCCACATTACCCAACAGTTGGCTATCGCCACAAGCCATAACCTGACCGACAACTTATTTGCCCTCCACCCCACCTTTGTGGGTTATCTTTGCACTGGCCCCAGCCAACCTGCAGAGTCAAGCCAGACCCAGACTAACATCATGAGAAAGATGAGATACGGGAGTTGTAGACATGGCAGGGTTTTCTAATTCCCTCACAATGTTGTTTGATATGAAATAGATAAATACTGGCTTCTCGGATATTACCTAACAAGTAAACCTGACAGACTCCAAAAAGCACGTAACACATAAAGGAAAAGGGAACCAATATGTACAATGCTTACACATGCAGGGGTTCAAAAAAGTATTTACCAAAAAACAAGCAGCAATGGTTTGCAAAGCAGAAAGCTAAAACTGTGTAAGTCCCACTCTCAGAGTTATTTTATTTTGGGTTTTTTGTTTTTTAAAATCATCTTTCAAATCAGAAAGTTTCTGGGTTACTTTCGGGGGTCACAAACACAATGTTTACCACACGCTGAGTTCCGATAGTAGCTTCAGGTGACTAGCTTGGAGTTTAATAAAAAGAGACATGCATTTTAAAAGAAGATAAAATTAATAACGCCTTTTCATTTCAAAACGTGGCAAAAGACTATAAGCCCAAATAAAAAGAAGTAGCAAATTTTCCAAATGGGCTCCAAGAAGTTTCTAACAGTGAAGAAAAAAAACTGACACATTAAAATCATGTCAATACTAATAACCATCAATATCAATAACCATGTTGCTCATGAGCATCATCTAATCTTTCCCTCTTAACATGCAACAAATATTTCACTTTTTACAAAGCCCATCTGGTAGATATGAATCTGGGCCTATGAAACAACTCAAGTTTACAAGAAAGCACATCTCTCAGTACAAACAATTCCACTTAAAATCCGATGATTTCTCATCGTTACACAAGAAGTATTAAACCATCTGTTGCATCTCATTACTTTTGTTCCCTGGCCACATAGCCTTAACCATTACTGTCCAAACTGAAGTTTATGGTCATGTATCAAGCAGCTAAAACACAAAGTTCATTTTCTGCTACCCTTTTATTAAATATGTTGCTTATGTTGAATTTCACGAAGGGGAAAAAGTGCAAATATTCCAAAATAGATTTTACTGTCAAATTGCTAAGACTGTGAATATTTTTCATATGATATTATATTTTCTGACCTTTGTCTTACTTCTGCCTAACCTGGACCTGCCCATCCAAAAATAGGTGCAACTAATTTGTTTTTAGTGTGGTACACAATCACACTGGTATGCTAACATCAGTTAGACTTAAGCAATCTTGAATATGTTAACTGACAAAGCTCAACACTGAAATTACAGCACTGTTATCTCTGTTGGCTAACTAAACAAAGCTTATATGTTTTTTTCCTTTGTTTCCCAGAAAAGGAAAAAAGCATGGAGCGAGAAAACCAAGAATGACAATGTAAATGAACAGGCTGCTACAGTGTTTTAATTTCACATCATTTATTCCTGATACAGTTAAAAACTAGCAAGAGTCAGGAAGAAAGCAGAAAGCTAATCCCATGAAATGAGGTGATAAACTTCCAGTTGTCTTAGCCACTGGTCTCTGAACTTTGGCACTAACAATTGTACAGTGACTTGAAATGTGAGTTGGTAATTGCTGTTGGTCGCTGTATTAAACAATTCCAACGTAATCAGCTAGATCTTTCATCAAGAATTAATACACCTTTTGTTTTCTGTAATTATTGTACACGTTGTCCTGCCACTGAACAACATTTCCTTACTATAGCAGGCCTGCATATTTTCACAGCAAAGCAATCTCTGCATTTCAATTCCAGCAGGAATAGGTTGTGTCCATCACAGATTAATGTACTGATCATTTCAAGAAAAACTGGTCCTATGTCCTATTGCAACACAGAATAAATTTTAAATGGATCAAAATGTGAATCTACCCTTGAATTTCACCTCCACCTGAAAGAAATATACCATCCTAACCCTTTAACCATGCAGGCAATAGAATGATAACACAGAAGAAAAAACTTGGCACTACATTACTAATATAATGGACAAGTTTTAGAGAAGGTTTGGAGTTCATTAAAGAGAAAAATAACTCTGTTGTTGCCCTTTTGTCACAACCTGAAAGACAGACATTTCAAACAAAGCTGGCTTTTCTACAGTTCAAGCCACACCTTTACAGTTTTGTTTACCCCTGCTTTCCTCACACTCTCCTTTTTCTTGCATTCTCCATTTAATTTTTTGCAGTTACTTGAAAATTCTTGTTTCACTAGTTTTTTCCTTGGTAAGAGAAATGTTCATTGCACATTCTATGTATTGCAATTTATACATTCCAAAAAAGCAGAAGGGTATCTCTATAAAGGCCTGCAGAAGTATATCCAGATACATAAAATATGGAGTCTTATATCTGGAGGAAAAAAGCATAATGGTATTTCTTCCAGATTAATGGTGTCTCTGTCATGGTAAAATTTTTTTTTAACTATTTTAAGTGCTCTGAAGAAAGAGTACAGAAAAAACCAAATGCCAGTGAACATCTTCACTGACATAAGTCTAACCCTGTAATTTAGATTTTTCTTAAATAAATAATATTGCCAAAATACCATCTATAACTGCCTATTGGCCTCTACTTCACCTGCAATTCATGTTTAGATTACAGGATTTCAACCTTTACCCAAACACCCTTTGAGAAAGTCTATGAACCTGTGCCACTGTGATGGACATTTTACCACCAAACCAAAATGCATTTCACTCAGACCATTCTAATGTGCTAAAGAAGAAGCTGAAGGGTTTGGTTTTTGGTTTGGTTGGGTTTTTTTTTGGGGGGGGATGTTTCCTTTTTTCCAAGAGATTCATATACTTGTTGATTTGTTTCATCAGTATACAGTAGTATATACTAATAACACCTGTGAAGAGCAAAGCCTCATTTTTCTCACAAGTTTCCCACACAAGCTCCCATAAAAAGTGATGGTTCTCCATTATTACTATTTTTCATTACATTCCAGCATTACTACTGACAAAGACTGCTAGCATTAGACTAAATGCTTGCTAGCCACCCACATTCAGCTAACAAACCATGTTTCTCTGACACAACTCTTACCAGAGGAAGGACTCCATGGTCAGAACCTTGTTATTTCCCCCACTGGCTCCCCCGCATGCCTTCAGCATGTTATTTGTACCTACTGGAGTCCCTCTTTTTTTTTTTTT